>SZWC01006052.1:125673-145974 GCA_023375785.1 Penium margaritaceum | reverse complement strand
CCAACATTGAAGCGGGCCCGCTCTCGTCCCAATCCCCGCCATACCGAGGAAGGGGTGCCAGTCAAACATTGTCTCGCGCAGCATGGCATAGAGAAGACGGTACATCGCTCTCGCTGCTATCTAGACCTAGTTAGCATTGGCGGTCTAAAAATGACCAAAGGCTAGAGCCCTTAAAGTCAGCCCACACCTGAATCTGGGTCACCCAAGAGTCGACGCCACCATCGCTATCGTATCAAGATGGAGGCGTCTTGAAGTCCTTCGCTTGCCGCTCTGTGGAGAGGGTCACCTCAAACTCTAGAGATGGTGGGCGATGTATAGGGAGACCACCAGTGAGAAAAATACCACCAAATGTCAACATTGCTAAACGACATGGCTCATCTTGATGGCGAGATGGAACCGGGGTGGTAAATGCTGATCCCTGATGGAGCTCACAAACATGAACCTGAACAACATAAATCTCCTCATCTCCTCATCCCACATGAAACACTGCGATGAGGGGTTTCTTAACCTCGGTATTGGGCAGGGTATAGACTGTTAAACTGATGGTCTAGCTCTAGTGGATCCTCCAGGTGTCTGTTGTAAAGCCCCTAAACGCCCCCGTAGTAAGTTTGCGTGTCAGTCTAATGCTGCTGCTGGCGACACATCTCCTCCTGTGTCCAACAAAGCCCGTCAATCACAATCCCCTGCAACTGTGGACTCATGACATCTGAAGAGGAGGATGATGAAGGGTCTGCAAGCTCCTTGATTTTTCACGGACTTGAGGCTTGAGTGCCACTCAGTACGGGTCTGAGTACAAGAAAATTCAAAACAAAAAAATGGCAGTGTTTCCTGACCCTCAGTCCTCTTTGCATTGCACACGATCCATTACATCCTCCTCCACTGTTGGATCTTGTGTTAGATCCACTGGTCTTGAAGTACTCAGCCTTGTTGTCAATGCCGTTCATTTAATCTCAACAGTGGGGCATGCACCAGTTGCACATGAGCTCCAAAGTGCTCTCGAGGATATGTCCTTGTATGTTTGGCAGTAAGTGGTCTTCTCTCTACAGCCTACCACAGTTCGGCAGGCTCAAGAGGCAGCTGATGATGACCTCTGGGAAAAGGCCACACAAGAGAAGTTGAGTGATCCCAAGGAGTACGATGTATTTGAGCCTGTGGACCGACCTCTGGGCTGCAAAGCTGTCTCGGCTCATTGGGTCATTGGCTGCAAGCCTAAGTCTGATGGCAAGGTCAACCGATACAAGACTGACTACAAAATGGTTCTCTCACATCCCTTGGACTGACTTTGACAAGGCTTTTGGTCCAGTCAGGCGGTACACCACTGCTCGCATACTTTTGAGCCTGGTCGCACAGCTTGACTAGGAATTGGGGCAGATGGACGTCAAGAATATGTTCCTACATTGACGCTTTGACGATGACATTCACTTGATATAGCCACCCGGTGTCAACGATGGCACAAGAAAGGTCTGGCGACTGCCAAAGGCTCTGTATGAGCTCCAATTGTCACCATGCTGCTAGAACATGGAGGTCTCCTCCACTCTTGAGAGAGGTGGATATCACCACAACACCATGGACCCAACACTCTTTCTGGGTATCCTATCAGAGCCCTTGAAGGCCATCCTTGTCTATGTCAATAACCTGCTCATCGCCTCTCCAAAGCCTGCTCCTGTCTAGTCAGTCAAAGTCCTCTTGCTGTACACGTACAAGATGAAGGACTTGGACCGAGTGCAATTGTTTCCCAGGATGGAGCTGGAACGCAATTGTCATTGTCACACTCTTGTTGCGCACCAGGCTGTTTATCCTTGTAGTTTTGGATAATGCTTCTCCTCCTTAATGGCCATAATCCCTACTGTGTCTATTCCGACAATCCTAGGAGGTCTGCGCATGCTAATTCTTCCCGATCCATCATAGCTGGGAGAGACAGTCAACGGTACCGATTAACTCAGCGTCCCTCATGTATGTTGTCACCACCACTGATGCATATGTGGCCTACTTGGTTCTTTGTCCAGTTCTCCTAGCAGCATTGTCGTAGACACCTTGAGGCTATCGTGTGTGTTGTTCACTATCTATGACTATGCTATCGGGCCCAGCCCAAATGGTTGTTGACGGCTACATTGACAGTTCTTGGGCACATAACACAAATGCATGCATTCGCAGAAGGTACATCTTTCTTGTTGGGGGGACTGCTATCTCGTGGAAGAGTGGGAAAGAGGGTGTGTTTCTTGCAGCTTGAGTGAGGCTGAGTATGTGGCACTTGGCGCAGGTACCTATGAATGTGTTTGACTTTGCCAATCGCAGCAGCATTTGTGTGTCCTCATTTGCTTCATCACTTTTTGCTGCGACAACCAGAGCACCAAAGCTACTGCTGAGCATGACAGCATACACCATTCTTGCACGGATCACATTAACATTGAGCAGCACTTTGTGTGCAAGCGCATCACTGCCTCAGAAGTTCAGGTTGTCTAGCTTGATACCTATCAAGAACATGCACACTTTCTCACCAAGGCACACAGTAATTGGCATGTTCAAGGCGGTTGTGCATGTTGTTGGTCTATTATGTGTTCCTGATACTCTTAATTGATGTGACTGTGTCCTTCTATTGTCCGTGAGTTGTTGCCTCCTGCTGCGTGGGCATGTGTTCCCCTCGCTCATATGTGTGTGTGACTTATTCGTCTGTAGGTCATGGGAGAGTGTTTTTCATGGAGTGTAGAACACACGCCTCTTGACTCTGTCCCCACAAACACTATTTTGCAAGTGACTAACTTAAAGTGAAGCTCTAAGATGCAGCATCGGCACACGTCTGATAGATCATGCTCTGTAAGCATCTCAAGTGACACCTGCTCTATACAGCTAGTTTATGTCTGAGAGCACAGTTTCATCATCCGCCCAACTTTGCTTGGTTGATTTTTATCAGACATGGAGCAACATATGGTAGGAGGGAATGCACCAACATACACTCGCGGTCCATGTGGTTGACTTAATATTTGTCATGCATGCTTAGACGTGATTGTTGTTTGGTGATGCATGGTTGCTAATCCTACGGGACCAGACGATCGGCTTATTCTAGCATGTGAGAAACTACCACCGGCACGTTTTTTGGCCAGTCCGGTTCGATCTCAGGGTGGCGTCTGGGCCCGACGTCAATCTCCTCGCGTGTGTGGCCAGGTCAACCGTTGACTGCCACCACTTGTTTCCAAAACTTGCTAGTCGTGTCAAAGGCAGAGTTGCTCCATTCTATGATGACTTGTGTGCATTCATGCTGTCATGCTTGGCCATGCTTATTGATTTAGCAAGCCTTGCCTGCTTACACAAACCCAAGATGGCTTCGCATCAGGGATCTACACGAGCATGGACATTGCCGAGTGATCAGAATAAGATGTACAAAGAGACAAGGAACATTCACATCACAACATTGTTTGCATGAGGAATGAAAAACGAATTGGACAGGAAGCCTGGCCCACTGGGCCAAAACCGTATTGATTTAGGGTAGGACACGCTTATCAAACTGCCCCTATTCATGTTGAGATAACCATGCTCCTCCTAGATCAAAGCAAAACAACAGTGCCCCTGGTTCGCATCATAACGTAACTTCGATGCAAAGTTCGCGTCAAGTGCATGTGACATGCATGCTACATCATAGCGCTAACGTCATCATTTTTGTAAAACAGAGACAAACCCCTCTGTCGAGGGGTTTGTTATTGTTTTCTTTGGGGTTTGTGGGCAGTTTGCATGGCAATCCAAGACTTTCCTGAGAAGATGCGTAGAAGCCTCCTAGCGACACAGCCGCTGATTGGGCGTCAGTGCCCGGTCAGACAGTGGCAACAATCGCAGGTCGTACACATGACGGCAAGGGTCTGGCTAGGAGACACAAGTCAGAGTTTCATTATGCTTCAAAAGCATTTGTAGAGAGAGTTAACAAATGACAGGTCCACAGCATGAATACCTGCCACAGCGCAAGGCGGGTATCACACGCGCCAGTTCAAGGTCTGTCCTAAAACCGGTCCAAAAACATTGTTTTGGCCGTAACTTTGCACAGACAAGTCAGAACGCTACGCCGTCTAAACCTCAACGTGCAGGATCTCAAGCCGGATGCTATCACTGGTCACATGCATGCATCCGGCATTGAACAGTGGACACACAATGCAAAACATGCAAATCGGGCCCACGGCTAGTCCACCGATGAAATCCTACAAGCTGCAAAAAAACTGGAGAAGGTCCTAGATAGCATCTAGGACGTTGGGGCACTCGTCGGTCAGCTCGGAGTGGGTGGTCCACCACCTGCCGACGCGTCGGTGCCTCTTGGGTCTGCATCAGAGATTTGCACGAGCATGGACATGGCCGAGTGGTCAAAGTGAATTGTACAGCTTGACAAGAACGTCACAAATCACAACACTCCCCCATGACCCGATGGTACGCATGTCCATACTTGTGCAGAACTGGTACGAGTGCAACAACGAGTGCAAAAAAAATGTAACACAAGCACACCCCACACTCAACCAATCTCAGGCAAGGGGCAAAGCCGGAAAAACAAATGGCCACCACAAACTTTCCGCGAGCAAGTGCCTTAGTCAAGAAATTTGTACGTTGCATGTCAGTGCCGACCCATATGACGGAGATCATGTGTCGCTCCACCAGATCACGCACCAAATGGTGCTCAACCGCAATGTGCTTTGTGCGAGCATGAAAAAAAATGGAGTTATTTGCAATGGCAGGAGTGCTCTGGTTGTCGCAGCGAAGTACAATGGTGGACACTGACTGACCAAACTCAAGGAGCAGGCGGTGCAGCCAAACTGCCTCAGCAGCCCCTGCCCTGAGAGCAATGTACTCTGCCTCCGACAAGCTACGTGCCATGCAACCCTGCTTCCCACTGCGCCAGGACACAGCGTTACTACTGAGCAGGAATATGTAGCCAATGCGAATGCGTCCGTTTGGACCCCAGGACCATTCGTTATCAGTGTAGTCATCAAGAACCACCAAACACTGCCGGCAAAAGTAGAGTCCAAGGCACGGTGTGGAGACCACCACTATACCACTCATACAGCCACATGAAGGGATCTAGCACATGGAGCCTGCGAAAATTGTGCAACGAGGTTTACGGCAAAGGCGATGTTGGGGCGTGTGGTAGTGGCCAGGTACATCAGAGATCCGATAAGACGAAGGTACAAGGTTACGTCCACTGTCTCCCCCAATTGTATAGGGTCGTCCACATTTAGGGAATCTTGCCCATCAGGTGTGAGAGGTGTTGAGGCTATGGGCATTGCGCCAAGGAGATCACTGAAATGCTCCCCCACAACACGTGCGTATCAGGCCTGATGCAGTAGGAGTGTCTGACGTCTGCGGTCTCGCACGATCTCCATGCCAAGAAACACCGTTGTAGGACCGAGGTCCTTTATACTGTACGCAGTCTAGAGGACCTCTTTGGCCTCCTTCATGGCCTCCATAGAGGGAGACGCGATCAGGAGGTCGTCCACATAGACCAGGATGGCGGTGAACCGATCAAGTGACTGTCAGATGAAAAGAGAGGGATCTGCCTCGCTCTGTACATGTCCCACACGAGTCAGGGTGCCTGTGATCTCCTGGTTCTGACACCGAGGAGACTGCTTGAGCCCGTACAAGGACTTGCACAAGCGTCACACCTTGTCACCGTCCTCAAAGCCTGGTGGCTGGGCCACGTAGATCTCCTCATCCAAAGAGCCATGGAGGAACACATTGTTCACATCCATCTGGTGTAGTTCCTAGTCATACTGAGCCACCACACCAAAAAGAGCGAGAGCTCAGGTCATGCGACCAACAGGGGCAAAGGTGTCAGTGTAATCAACGCCCTCAATCTGGGAATACCCCTTGACAACCAAGCAAGCCTTGTGGTGGGATTGACACTCCGCTATCACTAGCCAGAGGAAAAACGCAACAGTGGCATCGCTCTTATGACGCAGGCTGTAGACCCACCGCATCCGGGTGAAGTCGTTGGTCAGGGTCAGGACATATCGGCCCCGATTGGAGAACAACTCGACAGGGAGAGGACCGAGAAGGTCCGAATGGACCAACTCGAGGGAGCAAAGTGCGTGAGAGTGGGAGTCTGGGTAAGTGCAATGATGCCTCTTACCTTGAGAATAAAGAACACAGTCGGTCTTGGGTGGCCTCTCGAAAGAGGCCGCGTCAAGACCGAGTGCGGGCTGTGTCTGAATGAGCTTAGACACAATTGCTGAGTCCACGTGACACAGGCTGCGTTGTAGCAATCGCTAGTGCTTAGCAGAGAGGACACAAGTGACAAACACACGAGCAAAAGGGGAAGGAGAGCAAGGAGAAGGAGAAGTCAGAGGAACACAATACAACTCATCCATAGCAGAGGCACGAAGAACAATGTCATGAGTATCAACAATAGTCACAGTCGCATAGTCTGCAATGTGCTCCATAGAGAGCCCCATCGGTGTGCAAGCACAGATACAAAGTAGGCTGAGCTCAAGATCAGGAAAAGAAAGGATCTTGGAGGGGCCAGACGGACCATCAAAGCCCAACACCCTGGACCGGTAGTGTCTAACCAGAGCCTATGTGAATGGAGGGAACATATGCAGCAGGACCAAGAATAAAAAAATCACTACGACGACAGGTCATGTGGTGAGTGGCACCAGAATTGATGACCCCGGTGCCATCGGCATCATAACTGGAGGACTTCACTATGCAACGGATAATGGAACACTCGGCCTCAGACCAACGTTGAGCAACAGGCGAGGAGGAATGACGAAGGACACAAAGGTGGGAGTCAGGAATCCAATAAGTACTGTGAGGTCCATCATCATCACATGCCAGCTGTGCCCCCACACACGAGTCATCACAAGCGACAAGAATAGACGAACACATAGTCTATGAACCACCCGGCTCTGACAACACACTCGCACCTCCCTAAAAGTGAAGCGCCAGAAGGTGACGGAGCTCGGTGATGGTGCGGTAACGCGGATCCGAATCCCGACTACTCGTCGGTGGGGAGACGGGAACTGCTGTGGTGGTGGTCGCAGCGCGACCAGAGGCTGTGTTGCTCAACACAGACCATTATGCGGGTGCGGCCTGAAGGCCACGTGTGATCCGTGCCCAGTCAAGCGGCTGATGGAACTCGGTGTAGCAATGAGTGACTCCACAGCTGTCGTAGTGAACAGTACGTCCACTACTACTGGCCGATGGTTGCTGCTTCTGCTACTGCTACTGGCCCAAATTGCACCTCTTCCTCCCCTTCTTCCCTTATGTACCTGATGCCACGCCCTGCGTCTGAGTTGGGGTAATCGAGGTGAAAGGAGAGGAGGAGGATGTGCCAGAGGAAAGAGGAGTGTACTACAAGAGGGGCGTCGGTGGTGACACAATGACCGCTGTAGCAAGGGGACTCTCTTGATGGGCCACTGCTGCCTCACAGACGAAAGTCACCTAGAGAAAGAGCTGATATGCCCAAGGAAGAACCTGGAGGGATATGGAGAAAGACTCAAGAACGGCATTGCTGTACCTTGAGAAGATGTCCGCGTGCTCAAGGAAAACGGCGAGCATGATCGTGCGGAGCGCCCACAATTGTGTACCTCCTGAGATCCCAAGGCGCGTGTAGATGCGCATGGCCCACCTCCAGTAATCGGCTGTGGGCTCGGCGTGTCCCTGACCAAAGGAGTGAAAGGCGTGAATTTGAGCCGCGCGGGTAGCATGCATCTCTACAGCAAACAGGGACAATGCCAGGTCCTAGCCCCGACGTGGGTCAACACCCTCGCCTCTGCCGGCCTCTCCAAGAAAGAGGGTGAAAGTCCACGACAGTCTCGCGCGGTATGGCGTACAGAAGTCCGTGCATCACCGTGGCGGTTCTCAGCACCTGAGCGCGATCCGTAACCTGATACGGACTGTGGTAGTAAGACCATACCCCCTCTCAGGTGGCCCAGAGATGGAAGAGAATCTCCCAGCAGTCAAAACCATCCCCGCTGACATATCCTGGGGGCGGTGTCTTGAAGTCCTTGGGTTGCTGCTTTGTAGGAAGGGAAACCGCAGGCTAAGAAGGAAGAGGGATGGGGAAGACACCAGGACAAGGAAAGTCGCTAGGGAGGATCTCTGGGAGATGGGAAATGGATGTCTGTGGAGGCTGAGAGCTCGTCTAAAGCTGGCAGAGACGCTCCTGAAGCAGGCGAATCTCACTTACGTGGGCGTCATCCTCCATGCCTGGCATGTCAGGGTCCTCATCCCAAGGATCAAGAGATGGCTGATCGAGTCATGCCCCTGACATCAGTGCAGTTGATGAGTGCAGTGCAGAAGGTATGGCACCGCCAACTCCCTCGGAGGTCTGCTATGGAGTCATGGAAAATCCATGAAGGAGCTCATTGAGCACACGGATGGCGTCAGTCTGCTACCGCTACAGAAGACGTATCTCATCCTTCGGACTTCGTAGGTCCTCAATGGCCTGCAAGCGTGGGCTCAGGACCCTTGAGGAGGAGGATGAGGGGTCTGGTGGCCCTTTGGCCTTGTCACCGGCCAGAGCCATGTCAGCGCTCGTTATTCGCCGGGATATCAAACTGATGAGATTGCAGAATTTTCAGCATTTCTTGAGGATTTGCAACGCTGGTAACAGATGATGTTGCAGCCAAAAAATAGGTGAAGTGTTGGTGCTGATGTCATCACTTCCAATGATGACTTCAGCATGAAGGTTGTCTAAATGAAGTAAAATTTGGAACAATTTAATGCCAAAAGATGCTGAATGCAATGGCTGTGGTTTTGTGTAAAAAAACCTTCAAAAAGGTTAAAAATGTCACAGTTTTCTTTTCAGCCCAAAAACCGGAAAAAAAATCTAGATCTGAAAGCGTTGTTTCATTTCCTGGAGCCTATAGGGTATGTATTGAGGCAGACGTGCAAGAACCTTTGGATAGGGTTTTGCAAGAGCTTTCTAACGAGCTCGTACACACCAAAAACGGTGGCCAAATGGGGCAGTTGCATTCTCTCACGTCCGGGGAGGGTGGTATGTGCGACCTGAGTGAAACTTCAGGGACCCTTCACAGACCCCTTCTCAACATCTCATCCCTCAACTGCTACTGGAGAGGGTTGGGAGAACCCTTGGTTGCTCCGTGGTGGTGGCATGTTGATGCAGTTGCAAGGGTGTCTCCGCTCTTGCAATCTACTACGGCGGGTCACCGTAGGTTGGTGGGTCCTCCCAAGATCGTGGCTTTAGCTGTGGCTCTCACTGCTGCTGACACTGCTGTGTCTCTACTGTGCAGCTCAGCAAGGGATGCCTCGCCACTCTGATACCATGAGAAGATGCGCAGAGACTTCCTGGCGATACAGCCGCTGACTAGGCGTCAGTGCCCGGTCAGACGGTGACAACAGTCATAGGTCGTACACACGACGGCAAGGGTTTGGCTAGGAGACACAAGTCAGAGTGCCATTATGCTTCAATAGCATTTGTAGAGAGAGTTAACAAATGAGAGGTCCACAACATGAATACCTGCCGCGACGCACGTCGGGTGTTGCACGCGGAACTTGAAGGTCTGTCCTCAAACTGGCCCAAAAACATTGCTTTGGCCGTAACTCTGCGCAGACAAATCAGAACGTTACGCCGTTTGAATCTAAACGTGCAGGGTCTCAAGCCGGTAGAACGGTAGACAATGCAAAGCATGCGAATCGGGCCCACGGCCAGTCCACAGATGAAATCCTACAGGCTGTAGAAAAATCGCACAAGATCCGAGATAGCACCCAGGACGTTGGGGAAGCTGTCGGTCAGCTCCGAGTGGGTGGTGCACCACCTGCCAACGCGCCTGTGCCTCCTGGGTCCGCATCAGGAATCTGCACGGGCATGGACACTGTTGAGTGGTCACAGTCAACTGTACAGCTTGACGGGTACGTCACAAATCACAACATTTGCATGCGTTGAAAGGGAACCTCCTAGGCCCAGCTACCGCATGGCCCAGGAGGTGCCTGCGCAAAAGATAAATCCCTCAAACCTCAAATGCAATTCAGGATTGAATTTGAGTAGGGTTTGTATCGTAAGCATAATGGATTTGCAAGCATTAAAAAAATGTTGTTATTTCAAATACAGTGTTTTCGCTAGATCACGATCTTGTGAGGAAACAACTACCCCATGACGATTGAGTGCAAAGAGCGATTCAAGTCGCTCTCAGCACTCGTTTTTCATAACTGTGGGCACAATTGTCAAATTGTGCCAGACAAGGGACGGGTCGGAATTAGTCGCTTGAGGCCATCTAGCCCTCAATGCATCTCGACCAATAGCCCACTGCCCATAACCCATTCATTAAGGATCTTAAAACATGACCGTAAGTCATGCTTCTTCCACTAACTCATTTCCATGTTTGTGCTTTGCAGAGCTTATAGAAGATCAGTCCTTAGGGAGGAGGTGTAGGCCAGATCACAAGTGGCCCCGGATTGCACTCGTATAGTAGACTTGTTTGCACTTGGGAATACGTACATGTATACATATAGAATTCTGACACGGTCATTTCATTCCCTTTCAATCAAATGCCTCTTCTGTCAAAGCACTTAGACAAGGACCCTTAAACATGACTTCATGTCATCCACTTGACTGAATTGTGGGGTTCCTCTCGGGAGTTGGTACAACATTGGTGTGTCAAACACTGTATTCCTACTTGTGGCAGCCAACAACTACGAGATATGCAGGCATGTGTCATTGTACAGTGACATACAATGATGGATCTCTAATGGATGCCTATACAAGTGAAGCAGAATCAGGGGACAGGCACGGGGAAGACATTTTCTACGAAGAAGAAGACGACAAAGACAAAGAACCCGACTTGCATGATGCCGATGAGGACATTTTCTTTCATGCAATATCCTTTCAGGGATGGCAGGGATGAGCCTGTGAGGTGTGTCAGTGGCTCTGGTTGTGCAATGTCTTGGATCCAAAGGGGTTGGATGTATAGTGGTTTGGGGAGTAGTGCTTCTTCATGTTTGTTTGAAGACATGTAGTTCTTTGTTAATGTTACAATAATGTCCGTTGATTCAATGACTTCCAGTACCCATGCAGTATACACCAAATATACCCATGAAGATGAAAGCTTTGTCAATACAACACTTCCCAACTAACTCTTTCGGTCACACATTGAAAGAAACAGAAACTGTGTACCTTTACAAATTAAAACAATACTTAGTTGGCCTGGAATTCATACACGAATGCCCTTACTTGTCGCTGAATGAATACGTGTATGCCCATACTTGTCCATGAAGTTGTACTCGGATGCCCATACTTTTCCCTGAAATCATACTAGAATGCCCATACTTGTCACATCATTAATACCTCCATGCCCATACTTGTCACTGAAATCATACTCGAATACCCATACAAGTCGATGAAATAAAACTCTAACGCCCATAATCGTCAATGAAATAATGCTCGAATTCCCATCATTGTCAATGACGTAATGCTCGAATGCCCATGCTTGTCACTTCAATAACACTTGAATACGCATACTTGTCACTGAAATGATACTCGAATGCCCATAATTGTAAATGAAACAAAACTCAAATTCCCATAGTTGTCTCTGAAATAATACTCAAATGCCCACTAAGGACTCGGTGCCTTGGTACATGTCCACGGCTCCCATGGCTCGGGACAGTTGAGCGGCCTACTACTTGGCATGGGCACTCCCAAGTTCCAAGCCATGTGTTCCGGAGTCACAGGAGGTAGGGCCCATGATGGTTCTACATATCCCAACTCTTGGTTGCGTGTTACATACCGGTCCCACTGCTCCGTCAATGCGACCGATGCCGGATGAGCCGTCACAAGATCCGCTACGAGAGTACCCCATCCGTGATGTGCCAGGCCATTTGGACGGACGTCGTTGTCCATGTTGATCCAATGTGTTAATCAAAGTTTGATAGTAGGTGTAAACTTATCGCAGAAATCTGACGGGAAGGCACCTTAAATCCACACAATAGTACCTGTTCATAGTGCAAACCAGTACAAGAAAACGATTCACTAATTGAACCTGTACTTGTGACTGTGCGCGGACGTTGGCACATGGCGCCGTCATCCGTTGATGGTACGCACTGCATCAGCAAATTCCACCGTGGAAAACATCTCATTGCCACTGGCCGTGTCCATTTGGAAAGCAGTTATTGGCAATAGCACTGTCCTCTTCCGTGCGATGCGCAAACGTCAGGTACAACGCGACGAAACCGGACAACATGCATGGCTCCAGCTTCAACAAACTCCACGCTTCTGAACGGTAAACGATAAAACGAACCACAGGCTGTCAAGACAGCCTGTCAACATGCGAGGTTTTTTAAGGACATGCAAGACCATCATAACTGAATAATTTGAGTGAATAGTGGATGCAATTGTCATGCTATTCGTTTTTTGCTCGCGCCCTACAAAACATGGGCACCGATGTCATTACGTTTTTGTACTATGGACACCGCTGACACATTGTCTTCAACTATGGACACCGCCATCGGTTCGTTTTTTACTATGGACACCGCAGATCTATCTACCAAAACAATGGGCACCGGTGTGTTTACGCCCAAGGGCAAACTAGCCAAGATATTCACGCGCATGAAGGGTTGACCCTGCCATGTCCACGAGCTGAATTCTATGTCTGCCATGTACAACACTATGAAGGAGGTATCCAGCTTGCTCCCCATGCTTGATCATCGACATGTGTCATTGATCAAGCATGGTGACAATGGCAATGAGACCGTTGCTTGATTGCCACTCTCGCTCCCTCGTGAGATCGCGATCAAGCGATGAACCCCCACTTCCCCCCGCCCCCACCACCCCCATTTGCTTCGTTGAACCGATCGCGACTGCGCAAAAACACTTGTGTCTAATGTTTTGTCTCCGCACGCAAACCCCCCATGTTTACTACAAAACTGGGTTCAAATCCTACCCCAAATCACATTCGGAGTTGAGTGCTTCATATTTTGCATGGGCACCACCTGGGCCCGCGGTAGCGGGGCTCAGCAGGCTCCCTTTCAATGCATGTGGTGTCTTGGAACCCCCACCCAAACCCCATGCAAACCTCTCCCTGGAACAGTCACAAATCCCTCGAAAGAGGGTTTGTGACTGTTTGACTGAAACAATGACGTTAGCCCTCCGATGCTACATTTTATGCAGTGTCAACATGGTGTTCCCGCGCTTTTTCCCTAGATACCTCGTTGCTTTTCTTCCACCTGTGGGTGTTTTAGCTTTGAAGTGCAAAAGTGGTGAATATAGCATTAAAGAAGCTTGAAAACCTAACGCAACAGGTTGGGAAAGCAGCGTTGTTGATGCAGCGGGAACCCACGCTCGTTGCTTAAGGTGCCCCCTCAGTCTGCTGCACCAGAGTCTAAGTCTGAGACCTCTGGTGTTGTTACTGAGAAACACGTGCGCCAGAGTTAGCGCCAGACAAACGTTGAAAACTGGAAATGACTGATTAGGAAGTGAGAATGAGCAACAATGGGAGACCCCTCCAAGTTCTAGCTTCCATCCTAGCTCTGTAGAGCTTGTTTATCAGTTTCTAAGCCAATCAGAAAAAATGACCTAATTTTTGTGGCCTTATTCCGCTCTACCCACTGTGTGGGCCTCTGAGTTTTCTCCTGGCCATTTCTCGCTTTTCTTACACGATACTCACTTTACGCAAAACATGTCTCCTGTACCCACTTTTCTCAAAGCGCCTGAGATCATGCATGCCGTCCCCACTATTGGAAAACAATTCATGGTACACCGGTTGCAAACAAATTAGTTCATCGATGGTGGGTATCAGAAAAATGTTTTTTCATTCTTCAACGAATGAAGTCACCATTCCCACAACGCAAGAGATCAAACCCGACTAAAGTGCCTTTCGAGTGGCTTGAAGGGAAGCTCAAGTTCCGAAAGAAAAAACAGGTGAAAATTGATCATTTGTCCCCTACTTGATTTTCGCCTTTCAAGAGGGGGTTTCAACTTCGGACGAACATTGTAAACATGACATCATTCACATGCAAAACCAAACGTCAGATAGCCTCGGTGCTGAACATGCAGCACCGACGCTGAACAGGAACCTCGTCAACACCCGAACGGACTCTAATCCAAACAAATATCGATCATGCAAAGTGTTGCCAAGTGGACATTGCCATTTCTAGTCCACATGCCAATGGTGCCAACTGGCGGATACATCAAGGTCACACCACATGCTGTCAATGCCGTTCGCTCGACGCTGACGTGCCTCTCCTTGTTGGTGTTTCTGACCCTGGTGCATCGTAGGACTAATACTTTTTGTTTCCCCCTCCGTACGTGATCACACTGCATGCATGTTTTCTGACGGTTTTCTTCATGGTAAGTTGGCAAACCGCCATGAGATGTGGACGTTCTCTCTCGTTGCCCACAGGGGTTGTGACCGTTGAGCTATTGTTCATGTGTACTTGACATGTCCTTGCAATGTCGCCGCTTGGACGCAACGGGAGTCTGTCTCTGAGATGGCTCTCCTCGCTCTAACAGCAGGTGGGTTTGCCAAGTGCAGATGGTGGGTACGATGCGTATTACGACGTATAGCATGCATTGTTTTACCCACGTTTGGCCAAGATGGCCGCCACTTTTTCCGCCACTGGTGGCGACTACCCCGACGACGAGGACGACAATCCACCAGATGTCCTCATCTCCCGGTCCCACCCTGAGTCCTCCTTCCTTTGGACCGATTGGGATTAGCATGAGTACAACAGTAATGTCAATGTTGTAGAGCGTATGAATCCGCGCTCTCCAGACCGAGTTCAAGATCACACGATGCGAATTGGAGGAAGTCAATGTGTTCGTCCCTTTTGTGGTTACCGTGCAAATGGGTTGAACCCGCTTTGTCTGTAGAAATGGCGTCGCATCCGACAGGGTTGGACTTCATGCTATGTCGAAGTACGCTACCCGCTTGCCACGTCACACAAAGTTATTCTTGTGTATTTTCTCCCTACATGTTCTTGAAGTTCTTTCCTTACATGTCTTCTTTTCAAGGTCGTCCCATTAAGAAACACCGCCCCCTCGGCGGAGAAGACCGGCAAAGAAGTGGCAGCTGCTCCTGCTCGTTCACTCAAGCTCACAGCAAGATGCACGGATTTCCCGGGTGGTCAAACCTTTCAGAACATAGATGCATGTCGGGAAACTGTCTAAGACTACGCTGTCGTCCGAAACATGCCGGTCTCCTGGGTCCACTGTGTGGGCCAACTCGCTAGGAAGTCCGTTGCAGGCTGTGGAAGACCGCTGGCTGCCCATAGATCCTCAAGGCGATCAGCACAAACACGACAACGTTGCCATGATCGAGTTTGTGGATGGACACAAGTGCATCCCCACCACCAAGAAGGGTGACCAGGTGCGCCGGGCAGCACAGACAACATGTGTCACATCAAGGAGACAATGAAGAAGTCGTCGACCGAAAGGCACTGCAACAGATTGTTGAGGCTCGCATAGGGGAGAAAGTACACTACCCGGTGGTACACCGAGCAAAAAAGGTGGCCCAGGAGAAGCTGATGGAGGAGAAGACGCTGTCGTGGTCCCTCTTCCTAGCCTACATAGGAGAGGTTAGTAGTTTGTGGCACACATGTTATTTTTAACTGTCTTTTGCATTTGTGAAAGATCCTTGTCTTAAATGAGTGTGAACATGCATTGTATGCCGTGCAGTTGAAAAGAGTGGACCCCCGGACGTTTGCCTGCGTTGAGCAAGACAATAAAAAGTTGTTCTGCCGGGCCTTCGTGGCATCTGGAGCTTGTCGGGAGGGCTGGAACCATGTGCAACGCCTCATCACCATGCATGAAACTTCTTTGAAAAATGGGTTCAACTAGGTTCTCCTCATTGCTCAATTTTGGGATGCCAACAACCATTCCCTACCCATGGCGTGGACGCTCTGCGGACAAGAAGACCAGGAAAACTGGACGTGGTTCGTCCAGCAGCTGTCGTAGGCGTATCCAAGAGCACGAGACCAAGGAAGATCTATCATCTCTGATCGAGAGGCCGAGCCCCTTGCTGCTGTGGCCAGAGAGATGCCTGGTGCTACCCACACGTACTGTGCGCAACACATCCGAGAGAACGTCAAGGCCAAAGTGGGTCGTGTGGCCGCTGACCTCTTGTGGACTCTCGCCCATGCCTTCATGAGCAGGGAGTTCAAGCACACACAGGATGAGCTTATAAGGGTTTCCACGTAGGGTTTGGAGTACATCTTTGGTGGTGGTGCAGAACCTGGCATTCCCTTTGATAGGTGGAGCCAGGTCTTTATCCCGGTCGCACGTAGCGGGCACACAAAGAGCAACGCGGCGGAGTCCTTGAACACCGGGATCATGGACCTATGACATCTCTACCCCTTTCACTGTTTTGCCCAGCTTTATGTGTGGGTGCAGAAACTGTTTGCAGACGGGGGGAAGCTGACTCATGCCGGTAAAACCACGCTTGCCGCCTTTTCCAAATGTAAGGTGAAGAACTACACGCAGAAGGCGAGGGAGTATGACATCATCCCGGCGGGACCGCTGTTTGGCACTATGTCGGGTCCCAAGAGTCTGTCCGGACAAGAGGTAGATTGTAACACCAAGAAGTGAAGCTGTGGGCATTGGGCCAAGTACAAGTTCCCTTGTCACCACACGGTAAGCCTTCTCCTGGATGCTGGGGTGAACCCCGATATAAACGTCGACATTCACCTGAAAAAAATGGCCAGGAAGAGAACCTACCATCACCCTATGCCCGGAGTCAATCTCCGCAACATGTAATACTCAAAGAAGGAGTGGGGCCCGCCAAGAAAGAAGCGCGGAGTCGGGAGGCTGAAGTCGAAGTAGAAGGACCGGTATGAGCATCGCAAGAGGGAACGCATCTGCAGCCATTGCGGCCTGGCTGGACATGGGCCACGAAAATGCACAAACCCACCTGCCCTCTCCCCAGATAATGTTGCAGCAGCTCGGGCCAGACAACTTGCTTTTGGACGCGGGGTGTGGGGTGACGGTGGACGAGGCCCTAGAAAGCCTGGAAAATGTGCAGGTGATGCCACAGGTGGAAATGATACAGCGGGTGAAGCAGCAGCAGCAACACTGGCAGCAGGTGGTGATGCCACTTGAATTGATGTAATAGGTGAAAGCGTAGCAGCAGCAGCCACAACAGGAGATGATGTAGGCGACAGTGATATAGCAGGTGACACAGTAGACCCCGCGGTCTCCTCCCAGTTTGAAAACCCTGGGAGTCCGGCGGGGGCAGCAAACAACACAACAGACAACGATCTGTCCTCCACTGACTGGTCAGAGGAGGAAAGTGCCTCAGACTATGTGACAAGTGAGACTCAGGAGTGGGAGTAAAACAATAGCTCCACCCCCTCGGACTCATCCAGGGAAGAGGAGCCACCGAGACGCAAACACTTGCGCAGAGACCATTTTGTGTGAGATAAGGTAATTCTTTCGTCCATGAAATGCCTTGATGGCCATTGGTGTATACGTGTTGACTTCTATGTCCTCAGCGTTGCTTCTTTTTCAATGTTTTCTGTGCAGGTGAGGCAGATCCATGTCCTGCTCAAGACGGTGGTCAAGCAGCAGCCAAAGCTGAAATGGCACCGGCACAGGGTCAGATCACATGTAGCCCATGACACAGGATGTGCAGTGAAGGATGCAGATTTCATCTGTTGCAAGATGGTCAATCTCAACCTAGGGAAGACAGAGGTGGAGGAGGCCAGATATCAAGTGGCCAACCCATGCACGGGCATGTGTGCGTCCCCCTTTGGGGAAGACTTTCAGGATGCATGCCAAGAGTTCAGTGAAGAGTCCTGCTTGTGAGGTCATGTGTTTTGTGCACGGCTTACCCGTGTACGTTCAATTGTGGATTAGTACATGTTACTTAGCACCTTTGTTTTACTGGCACCATGATTGCAAAGTTGCTTTCAATTTCATGTACTTCTCCACTAGGCCTTCTGCTTCCGGCTCAATGTTAGTAATTACAACCGAAGGGACTTTGTTCATTAATACTTCATTATTTTGTTTTCTGCTTAAGCCAATAGCTGCTAGTACAAAGTGTAATACAGTTTCACGTAAGCACAGTAACCTAGTTCATGCACTGCCCAGACATGATTGTAAATGGATGCCGATGTCGGGATGATACATGCCTCTTGCGACGCACACATCACATGGTGAAGTAGATGTATGTTTACACTGCTGTAGCAGTTAAAACTGAAGGAATTAAGATAGTGATGGTCACTGTATAGGAACACACACATGGACAAGTAGTACAAATTGAACGAACATACCGATTCTATTGAGTATGGATATGAGTGGATACAACATGGATGAATTCTTGCATGAAAATGACACATGCCCAATAATGAAGCACAGAGGGCAGGAGTTTCATACAATTATTGGTCGTATCGTACATGATTCAGTACATGAATACACCAGATGTCCACTATGTGCCACACTTATGGCTGGATAGAGTTTCAGTGGACAGAAATTGAATGAATTTCAGATGAACTATGACACATGCCATGTCTTTTCCATTTTAAGGGCTGGCATGCTAGGAATGTCGTGGACACATATAGAATATATTCATGGAAAAGTGTTACGCATGCCCACTATCTCTCACACTAAGGGCTGGATGGCTCTGTGTACAGCCAGGGCTGTCACGGATGAGGATTGTTAGGCGGACGCGGAGTGGGCATACGCCTGCCCAGGATCCAAACCATGGTCTCCAGTGGGGGTGTTGTGGATATCCATGATGGCATCCCGTTATGCGATACCCAATGGTCAAACTCAGCTTTAATGTTGGCCCATGCAGCTGCGGCTTCCCGCGGATGCAACATGGCTGCTCTCCGCAATGTTTCCTCTCCACCCCACACACCGGCTTCATCCCATTGGAATAGCCCATTCGAACTCTACTCCTATCATCGTTGGTGGCCATGTTTGTGCGATGGATAAGGTGTCCTACATAGTTGTCGACGTCCACAGTTTATGTGTCGCATGGGGCCCACATGCAGAAACAATGGCAGTGCGCACCATTATGTTTGACAAGTTAATCATATAAAAGCGAACGTTTTGAGATGGTATTCCGTACAGTCAATGTGGCTACATGAGGCGTTGCACCCCAGACGCGGAAATCAATGTGCACTAGACGAATGGACTGGGCCCACCCTCGCATTCGTTCTTTATGGGTTGTGCGCAAACGTGTACGGACTGTAGGCTTGACTTCAGTCACTTGTTGAACTAACGACATAAGGGTTCAAAGATTGTTATCGTGGTTAAGGTTGTCATCTGTGTTTGAACAGAAATCTTGCACGGAGTGGATGGTGATTTCAAGGGGCAAATGAATGACGTACAATAATTGGAAACTCAGGAAGGACACATATGCAACCCTCCAATGGTAGCCCTGATTGACAATATCGCCAAGTCAGAGTGGAATGTTGTAAATGTGTGGTCTTCTGGCAATGGCAACTGCCTCGCTGTCCTTGCATTGCGAGGCTAGAATGGGGTCCTGTTTCAATGCTTTCGGTTTACTTTGGCCCGTGCAAAAGGTGGGTATGTGGAGAATTACATTGGTCTCCATACAAATTTTAGCTCGGTGGACATTGGAGTACTATATTTTAACAGTGGTCCTCAAAAGTATTTTCTGCCTTTCGTGGATGTTATATATATTTTTCTGTCAAAGAGGCCCCCCTATTCTTTTTCTGCAAAAACTTGGTACGATGTGCATTAGTTGCAGAGACAGTGGCTATGCGGCAAAAGTACGGTAGTTTCAGGCAGGCAGGGTTTTCTCGGTGAGCTCTGCCAGACAGTCGAAAACCCAAAACCCGGGTCTCATCTGTCTTGCCTAAAAACTGGACCATACCATAACTCCCAAGCTGCAAACGCAGTCGTGCGGTCAGAATCACATAGAAAAAAAGTAGCAATGAGTTACAGCCGCCCAAAACCCATGCGGCGTTTATGATAGTCCACAGTCCCAACAGTGCCCGAATAATGTGAAACTTGGACCCTAAGTAGAACATGGCCCTGCAGTTGCAACAGCGGAGTCAGACCCAGCACAAGACGCGTGCAGACAGCATATGCAGCGACAGTAACTGCCGAGGAGGTCTGTCGATGGAGCTGAGCACATTGGAGGGAGGAGGCTTGAGCAAAATGTGTGTAGGCCTCAGTATGCGTCGGTTCCACCAGATGAAATTCTAGCAGCGTCGCGTCTCGTCGTCAGTCATCTGCATGCCGATGTACACAAGCCAAGAGGACACAACACAGCACAAAGAAACATTCGTGAAAACCAAAACTCCCCCTTGACTCACAGGCGCAGTGCACATAGACGGGTATAGAGCATAGAGACTCAGCGGACAGGGGTAGAGATGGAGAGAGAGAGAGAGAGAGAGAGAGAGAGAGAGAGA
>SZWC01006052.1:91633-118346 GCA_023375785.1 Penium margaritaceum | reverse complement strand
ATGGCGCCGCAAACTAAAGAGGAGAAGGAGGGCAGGGCGGAGGTGCCCTACCAATCTGTGGTGGGCAGCCTCATGTATGCCATGGTGGCGAATCGGCCGGACTTGGCCTATGCGGTGGGCCAGGTGAGCAGGTATGTGGCCAATCCTGGGCCACTACACTGGCAGGCGGCGAAACGCATCCTCCGGTACTTGCAGGCAACGCGGCATGCGCGCCTGAAGTACGACGGAAAGGGGAGGTCAGACCCCTTGCGGCTGGTCTGCTACACTGACGTGGACTACGCCGGCGATGTGGACAAGAGGAAGTCCACTTCTGGCTACGTGTTCTTCCTTACAGGTGCAGCGGTCTCGTGGTGCAGTAGGAAGCAGGACTGCATTGCCACCTCCACAGTGGAGGCGGAGTATGTCGCTCTGGCCGAGGCGGTCAAGGAAGCGGTGTGGCTTCGCAGATTGCTAGGGGAGCTGGGCGTGCCGCAGCAGGAGCCTGCGGTGGTTCAAGAGGACAACACTGGCTCCATCTTGCTGACCAACAACCCGACGCAGCACAGGAGAACAAAGCACATCGACATGCGCTACCACTACGCGTGCGACATGGTGGAGAAGGGACAGGTTGTGCTGCATCATTGCAGCATAAAGCACATGCTCGCGGATTGCTTGACCAAGGCGCAGCCCCAGGATCGGCATGTCATCAGCCTTGCAGGGCTTGGGTTGAAAATCTGTGAAGGGCTTGAAGGCGCAGATGCATACGAGTGAAAGTGAGCATGAGGCATCCGGCATGGAAGGTGCACGGGGGAGATTGTTAAAAGTGCCCCTGTCATGGATGTCGTTTGCCGTTTTCCTGGTTCGACCACTAGAGAGTGGTTGGATGTCTAATCTGATTGCAGATTTGGACTCCTTGCATTTTGCCATGCAGTTTCGAGCTTTTAGTTGCTCGATTTGGTTGAGAATTCAGAAAGTTAGCCCCATCCGAAGTTCGGGTGGTAGGTGGGTGGAATCTGGGTTCCGTCATTCGTGACGGGTTAATTCCACCACCAATGATCCGAGTTCGACTTCAATGAGCTCCAAGGGCACATGGGCCATGAACAAAAGGGATTTGGATGGTCTTCTGGACCAGGGAGAGCCGCCCCCCACGTTGGGATGACAGGAAGGGCGCTTCGACAGGCCACCGTCGAAGCGCCTCCCGTCACTCCCGTTCGTGGGTATGGTGGGCGTCTCGGCTCCACCATGGGTTCCTCTAACGGCCATAGCAGGGGCTCTACTGCTCCGTTTTGGGCGTTCTTGGATGCGTTGGAAAGCTTAGATCACAGGCTATAATTATCTGATGTAATCCCACCAAAACAACTAACCATTGATTATTCCCAGCCTTTCTCCGTTTCCGCAATCTGTATTCTGCCGGATTTCTGCTCCCTTGGTGTTGTGGCGACCCAAAGCACACACCCCCCTTGGAAATCTCTTTGCACTAAGCAGCCGTGGACACTTAGGCAGTTCAGGGCATGCCAGGCCAGCATTCCTGACACAGCTGGTACAGACAATGTGACGCCCAGAAACAGCTCGACGGAGGACCGACCCACCACTCCCCCATATGATGAGAGGGATATCGACGCACCGGAGTAAGCGAGGTCGCAAGGAAACAGGTCCTCGAAGAAGAGAGCATTCCGAGACTTGATGATGCAGCACCAGGAGCGATCCCAGAAGTACCACACCTTTGACTGACGCGAGACGCCAAGGAAGGTGCAGGAACGGCCGCGAGGCTCAAGCTTGCCGCCCTGGTGTGGGACAGGCCACCACACATTAGCGACATAGCCCCAGGCGCGAGCCGGGCGGGGGTCTGCTCGCTTCCCACACCAGTGCTGGTATGGTGTGGACTAACGGGGAAGGTGTCCGTGGGGAACCCAGTTCTTGACCCACGTCATGTAGGTCATGGCCTCAAAGGAGAATCCACCAGAGAGTCCAAACTCCACCGCATGGTGCGGACGGCATCAGCCATGGTGCGGTTCCACCGCTTAGGGACGATGTTCTAGGCTAGCGTGCAAGGCGCCGACGTCTCATGATTGAAACCACAAGAAGCAAGGAAGAGTGTGGTCTCACCCATAAACCCGCCCCCGCGATCTGAGCGGAAGCGGCATAGAGGGTGACTGCCCTTGTGCTTAGCACATACAAGCCAGTCCCTAATGGTGGGGGCGACATTGCTCTTGTGCCGAATAGAGAAGACCTAGCAAAAGCGAGAGTAGACGTCTGTGAGGGTGAGGAAATAGCGTCCGTGCTCCCCGACGGACTCTGTTGGAAGGGGACCTATGACATCAGAGTGGACCAGGTCTAGCGGGGTGGACGCACGAAAGGAGGAGAGAGGATAGGTGGACCAGTGCATCTCCTCCTAAGCACACTCAATGCACTTAGTGGGACACGACAGCGGAAAGGAGGCTGAATCAAGGCCTTTGGCTAGCTGCGTCCACGGTATGCTATCAACAACACAGAGCGGACATGACAAAGGCGGCGGTGCAGGAGACGTGTGTCCTATGGAGAGAGTGTACTGGTAACAAACATGTAGCCTGTGTCAGCCAATAGGGAGAAGATTGAGGGAGAAGCGGACAAGTGCGGCACGTGCCACAAGTTACCATAGGCGGTGGTATGCAATACAACAATACCGGATAGGTGCAACGACACAATGCCAATACCACGTGAATACAATACATCCATGCTCATGTGGACAAGGGTAGTGACGGACAAGAGGCTAAGCTGAAGACCAAGAATAAAGAGGACAACAGTCACAAAGACATCCCCAGCGGGACCATGGAAACAAACGACACCGACGCTGTGAATGGGTAAGACCTGACCAGAACCTGTCCGAACCACAGAGACATCGGTAACGGGGTCAAGAAAACTGAAGGCCTCACGCTTGGCCGTCATGTGATGTGTGGCCTTGAAGTTGATGATCCAGGTCTCGGTAGGGTCAAAGACTGGTATCGCCAGGTCGCTAACAACCACATGGCAGTGAGCGAGGGACGCGGATGTAGTGGACAGGGGTGCGAACCGGGACTGCCAGTCATCCAACTCGGCGACATCATCAGAAAGAGGACGGCACGGCTGTAGCTAAGAATCTGTCATGCATGGCAGAGCATGGTGACCAGCGATGACGCAGGTCGCACTTCCCTGGGGAGCAGGGTGAGGCAGTCCGAGCTGGAGTGCGATGAACCACTCCAACTGATGCTTGCGGGTAGAGGGCCCGACGGGAGTAGATTGACTGCGATGTGACGGCACTGGAGTCGGGGAAGGAGGAGGGAGGCAACGGTGATGAAAGAGCCGGCGCCGACAGCTATGGATGATGCTTTGACTGAGCCGTTGGAGGGTGAAAGGGAGCGGGCAGCGCGGCCATAACAGGAGAAACAACAGTCACGGCATCGGTGGCGAGGCGGTACTCACGCTGGCGATGCATGGTGGCGATGACGCGCGCCTCGTCTGTCGGGAGCGGACACGTGTACCACCCGTGTCCTGGCTAACCACACTTATGGCAGACTAATTTGCCGCCTCTGTATCCGCTCAACTGCTATTGTGGGCCCTTGCCCCTCTTGCCCCTACGTTTCTTCTTGCTGGATGATGAGGCGCCGGAGGACGCAACTGCTGCGGGAGCGGCAACAGCCACCAAGGCGATGGCAAGAGAGGCAAGGGGCTCCATGCGCTAGATGCACGACTCCTGACGAGCCTCCTTGATGTGGAGAAAGAGCTCGTATGCCAAGGGCATGAGGGTGCCGTGGGCAGCTGTTATGGGACCCGCCGGTCGAGGCGGTGTTTTCATCACTCTGATGGCATCAAACACATTGTTTGAGGCCATGATTGTATTTTTCGTGAAAAACCGTGCAGGTTTGGTCTAAGAACCGAGTCATTCGGTGCAAGGACAAGAAAGATACGGTTGAGCAAAGTTGGGTGGTGTGCGTCCAGAAAATGGACTGGAGCACCGGTTCGACCCCAACGAGGCGGGGCGACTTTCTCGCCCACTGCAGCCAAAGCGCCCCTAGATGGACGCTTAGCCAATGAGGCAAGGTTCATTGGGGTCCATGGGCACTTTGAGGTGGTGGCTAGAGCTGCATTCGCAAGCAAGGGCACTTCGGGTGGCCGTGACCTCCGCTGGCGGTGCTGCCAGCGACCGTCACGGGTGGAGGACTCAAACGGCCATAACTTAGCTGTTTCTCCATGGATTGAGGTGTTCTTTGGTGCGTTGGAAAGCTCGCGGCGTGTACTACATGATGCATTTGTTGTTTGCACGATTTCACCTCAGCAGAAGGCTTCAGAGCGCCGAGGGGATGTCGGCTGGCTCATAGAGGCTGGTACATAAAGAGGCCTAGGGGTTGTTCTAGGCATGCCATTCTCACCCAGAGACTATGTACATTACCTTGTACTCATCTATCAATTCTGAAGGATTCATTCCTTGCCCAAATCTCCTTGTTCTCCAAGCATCACCTTGCACACGTCCATTCCATCCTACAAGTCTTCCACAGCGTACCTTGGTACAAACACTGCAGGGAGAGTCGCACGACAGGAACCTCGGTCACTAGCAGCGGTCTTGGTGCTATGAGAGGGTCGTGCGACATCTCAAGGGTTGGCCCACACACCAAGGGGTCAAGGGTGGGAGGTTAATCCCTAGGGCTCGGCGTGTGACTGTCACGCCGGGCGCCCCTCGGTTCACATTTGGTATAAGAGCGCGTGGATGTTCGCTCGGTCTTTGCGCGGACCCAAGGGAGGCAGCAGATCTGCCACAACTGCGGTTGGCCAGATTTTTTTTGTCACAACCAAAACCATGGCGGCAGCCACATTTGACCAGGATTTCCTCATGGAGGAGATCGGGCGTGCTCTTGACGAGTTGCGTCAAGAGAACCAGCAGCTGCGCGCGGAGGTCGAGGTGAGGTACGTCGGCCGAGGGAGCACTGCATTGGGGGGTGTTGCATTGGCATCCGCACCTGCCTTTCGGCGGCCCAAGCCAAAGGAGCTGGAGTACTACACCGGCAAGGGCAGTGCACGCGAGTGGCTCTTCACGGTAAACCAGGTTGTTCACGCCGTTGGGCGTTCCCATGGGAGAAGATGCCATAAGACTGGAGTATTCACCTCTGCTACTCCGGGGAATGGCACTGCAGTGGTGGTCGGCATTGTGCCGGCGGAACACTGCTGGGTTGCCGGACGGGCTGGGGGCCGGGGCACGGCTCCAGCCAATGCTGAGTCTACCGCTGGGACGGGATGTGCAGCTCGGTGCATGGGCATTGATGGAGAAGCCAGAGACGTGGGAGCAGTTCAAGACGATGCTCTAGGCGTGTTTTGACCTCCTCAATTGCAGCCAGGACGCACGGGACAAGATCAAGTAATTCAAGCAAGGCGGATCGGTCAAGGACTACACCACACGCTTCATGGCCTTGGCGGCGCAGATTGACGACCTCTCGGACGTGGAGGCGTATGACCGCTACCATGACGGCCTGAAGCCGCACGTCCAACGTGAGCTCGCGGTGCTCGGGTTGCGGACCTTTGCAGAGCTGGTTTCGGCAGCAGAACGCTTCGACGCGGTCGACTACAATGCAAGCCAGAGCAGAATTACACCACAGTCTTGGGTGGAGCAGCCAGATCAGGCTGTTCCCATGGAAGTGGATGTGATCCGAGGGGAGCAACGAGGCTTGGACGGGCAACGGGGACCGAGGGCCAAGTGTTGGTGCTGCGGCAAGGAGGGTCACCGTAGGAAGGAGTGCCCCAAGCGCAAGGCGAAGCAGGGCATTGGGCAGCAGCAGTGAGGAAAAGGTTTCTCGCTGCTGTACATCCTTCATCCACAAATTGAGTACCAGTCCGGAACAGCTTCTGCCTACTATGGTGCTGTTGGTTTACTCATGGGGTTGAAGGAGGGCCTGGCAATTCTAGGGGTTTTCCTAGGGCTGGTTCTTGGGATTCCGGTTTTGGGGTTCAAAGGGTCGGAGGAAGCTGTGCGGCCTGCGGGTTGGTAGCGCGGGTTATGGCTTCTACAATAACTTGACTGTAAGGAGGGGGCTGGCATTGCACCTTGGAGGGGGCATCGACGGTGCAGCGGATGTCCATATTGGTGGCGTGTAGCAGACCTCTTTTCAAGTAATTCATCCATGTGGGCGGTATTGCGTGCAATGTATTCTTTGTACATGCCCAATGGATGACTACGTCTTCTTCATCCGCCGGGACTGGTTGCATGCCTGGAGTCCGGAACCGGATTGGTTGTGCAATCTTGTGGTTGTGAAGGGGACGGATCTCACTTTGCCGCATTGGTGAGGTGAGGATGAGACGTTGCATGGCGGTAACCTCGGTCACTAGCAGCGGGTTGGCTGCTAGGAGAGGGTCGTGCGGCTTCTCATGATACAACAGTGGATGCTGTGACTGGCAGAAAAGCACTGAAAGGCCAAGGGGGTTCTTGGTGGATGAAGGTGTTGCTGGATCGCAACAACTACAGTTGCAAGAACAACTCCTCCACCGATGTTGGTGCCGGTTTGGACGCATGTGAGGCTCGTTCTGTACATCGTTGGAATGGCAAAGTGTGGCAGGTACCTTTGAATGCACAACTGCTGGATTCCCAACAGCCGGAGCGGTGGTGCGGATGACGTCTTCCGAGTCTGCCGTGAGCGCAGGGTTGGGAGTGTCCACCCCCAAAAACCACAAGTTGGCCTCCATTTCAAGGTTCCCTTGGCCTTGGGAGGAAACGATGTCCCAACTTTTGGATGAAGGTGGGGTTCAAGACAAAGGGAGGATAAGAAGTTAGGAGGGGGGGTGAAGGAGTTGCGAGGACTCGCTAGAAATCCTTTCTCATTGTTTAACCTTGTTTTGTCAATGGCACTCACATTTTGTTTGTTGTTCCCTTGTATTCTAATTTTCTGTTTTCCTAGATTCTATCAGCTTTCAATTGCCGTGAGTTACGACTTAGGAAGACTGGTTTTCAAAACCCACGCCCTTGTGCTGACGTGGAGGGTAAAGGAAAATAGAAATCACATTTATGATTGCATCACCGATCGTGAGAGTAAGGAGAAAGTGGGAGACTATCCCTCCTCAAATTTGTGGGGCAATCCCCACAAAGACTTTCATGTGCTAGTTGCACGGGCAACGAGATGGCAAGTGCCGGACCGTCAAAGACCAACAAGAGCAAGGTGGTGACAGCCTCACCACACACCCTCGGCTGACTCCAAATCTTGGGAGCCGTCGCCGCGAGCACGGTTGCAAAACCAAAGGCAACCGTATCGCCAAAGGCAACCGGCACCAACCTCGGCGACCCTGAGAAGCGTGCAAAATCCAGAAAAGTGCTTGACGGGCATGTCAACGCGCAAGTGGGCGACCTCCACGCAACAGACGACGCCCTCGAGGAGGACCACCTAGGCGTGGATCCCGACAAAGAGCACGACGCCGACGATGGCAAAGGCGATGAGGATCGCGATCACTGCCATCGTCATGTGGCAAACTCGAGTTGATTTCTTGAGAAGGGCAAGGCGCTCGACGCATTGTCTGAAGATGCCGACAGCAGCGAGGCTGTCAAGAGCAACAAAGGCGCCAAAACCAACCACACTGGACGTTCCTACGAGAATGAGCCGGACGACATTGCTACGAAGGCAATTTGCGCTGACCGCCGCAAGTTTGCAGAATTTGCTGTTGAGGTGGCGGGCCGACTCAAGATCACCACCGAGGGTGGAGGTACGGCGCCACTCAGAGGAGTGGGGGTGGACCCCCCTTCCTACGATGTGGCTGCAATGGGGCAGGGGAGCGCCCACTTGAGCGTGGTCACTGACAACAGCCTCCTCCAAAAGGTGGGACTCCTTGGAAGCGTGTACGTGAACCATACCCTCTTGTAGTGGGTAAAGGTGCGACAACGCGAGGCCCTGGAGGCTATCGCCAATGCTCTGACAACATCAGAGCTTAAGTTTGCGTTTGCCAACCTGCTGGCCCACGTCAGACAGAGCGTCATAGACCTAGACTATGATCGCCAGTTGAACTACCTGGCCGTCCATGAGGTAAGCCGCCAATGCAATGACCTCGAGAAGCATTGCAAAGCGTGACTTAGGTGTGGATGTAGTAGCAAGCGCAGCGCGCCACAACTGCTAACGCCACTACCGGTGGTACCGAAGACTTGCTTACCTCGACGACTTTGGAGCCGGTCATGAGCACGCCCTTCCTCCATAGTGTGGAGATCTTTTGGAAGGGCGTGAAGTGGACTGAATGGCTAAACCGCATGGAGCACATCCTACGCATCCACAAGGCTCCACTCAGTCAGTGGAGCGACCTTGCCACGACACGACTTGAAGGCAAGCTCTTCAAGTACGTGGTCAAGGACTGGAGTGCACACAGGCCTCACCTTGAGTGGCAGCCCATGCTGTGGGAAGCCTCCTATGCAATCATGCATAAGAAGTGTACCCAATGTCAAGAGGCGTAGCGTGCCTTCCACAAGATCAAGGACTTCAGGCAGCTGGATAGCTCGCTTCACGCCTACTTGAGCGAGTTTACCGCACTCGTAGAGGAAGCTGAAAGCTTCACCAAGAGCGACAGTACCAAGACCTTCAAGTACCCGGAGTGCTTGGTGCTAGAGTACTTACGGGATGGTCTTGCTAGCAAGAAGCTGAAGGACAAGACCACCACGACCGCATCGGGCCAAGCTTGGACAAGCTGGAGGGCGTTGCAAGACTATATGAGCGAGGTGTACTCGGCGAACCCGAAGCACTACTTGGATGCACGACCAAACGTGCATGCACAGCAAGGCTGTGATGCACGCATGGATGCTACGAGAGCTTGAGGGACAGCCAGGCAGCAAGGCGGGGTCAAGGGCAAGTAGCCGGCAAATCCCCCAGCCAAGAAGACTGGTAGGAAAAAGCCCCCCAACCACAAGCGTGGCCGCAACAATGACGAGCTATAGGCGGCGCGCGAGCGTCGTAACACGGCCTTCCACGAGGGACTATGCCACAACTGCATGCGGCTTGGAAACTTCAGGGCTCATTGTCCTGAGGTTGCTGGTGGTGGACAAGAGGCCGCGGCGTTAGCCGTAGTAGCAGCACCTCATGGGGAGGGTGCAGCAGGAGGCCGCGGACAGGGCAGTGGACAGGGTTGCGGTCGTGGCAATGGGCCCGGCCGTGGTAATGGACAAGGCTATGGGGCAGGTTTTTCCCACCCCTGAGTGACGTTAGTGGGAACTACTGAGGGATAAAACTGGATCAGGAGTGTGGGTTCATGTTTTCAGACGAGGATGATAAACAATTTGAGTTTTTGACGAGTTCAAATTTCTCTGTTGTTTTCTCCCCTCTCATTGAACCTCACTCTGCACTTGCTGATCGACATTGCCCACTAAATCTTGCATCACCGGACGAGTTACATGACCAAACCTGCTTAGTGGTTGCGACACCGACCACTGTGCAAGAATTGTGTAACACAATGATTTAAGCAAATGCCCTCAAAGCGATGAGTTCAATCACGTTCGTCGTACCTCTATTCGATGATTAGTCAAGTTTAAAGTCTGGAAGGTGCTAGCCGAATTCACACGTGCCTACAAGATGTGGACTCCAGTAGGTGAATCATAGGAGTTGCGGCGTCCGCCGTCTAGAATCCGTATTTATCACAAACTCGGCTTGTCATCGTCGAGCCTGTTCACTTGGAAGAGTGTAGGCAATATGACGATGCAGTTCAAAAGACACCTAGCTGGTGATCCCATGAACGTACTTGTTGACACTGGAGGAAATGACTCCTTTGCTAGCCTTTGTTACCCGACAGGTCGGCCTGAAGTATGAGCCATCAAATGGCGCACTTGGCGTCTGTGAAAATCGTACAATACCCGTGATCAGTATTTGTAAAGCAAAAATTTGTATCCAAGGGTACACACAGAGTGTCACCTTGAAGGTACTCAACCTTCTTGACTCGTTTGACATGGTGCTAGGTGATCCCTAGCTCCGTAAAAATAAGGCTCTAGTGTGCTTTGAATGAAAGCATTTGATCCTCCAAAACGTAGAGCGTCGCTTAATGTTGATTCCGAGTACAGAATTGTCGCCAACTCGACTAAAAGTCCATTCCAACTTGTCTGCGATGTAGGTCAAGACACGTATTTGACAAGGTTGTCGATACTTCTTGGCTTAGCTACAAAAAGTGGAGGAAGACTTGAAGGAAGACACACCACAAGAGATCAAATATCTATTGGCGGAGTTGACGGATGTGTTCCAAAACCCACCGGCTGGGCGTCCACTATAAAGACAAATGGGCCATAAGATTCCGTTGCAACCGGAGGCGACTCCTCCATTCAAATCCATCTATCGCCTTAGTCCACTAAAAAGGCGAGAGGCTGAACGCCAACTCAAAGAGTACCTTGTAATAGAATGGATCGAACCAAGTAGCATGCCGTATGGTGCGCCGGTCCTTTTCATGAGCAAAAAGGACGGTGGTTTATGCATGTGCGTAGATTACCGGGCGTTGAACAAGCTAATGCATTGAAGACCTTTTTGACCAACTCCAAGGGGCAAGTGTATATTCGTCTTTGGATTTTTCTCAAGGGTACCGTCAAATCTACATCACGGAAGATGATGTATCCAAAAACGCGTTTCGAATGCACATGGGACACCTTCACTTTCATGTGTTATGCTTCGGCCTTACAAATTTCCCGGAAACCTTACAAGGAAAAATGAACCGAACGTTCACCAAGCAACTCGGTTAGTTTGTCTTGGTTTACCTCGACAACATCTTGATTTTCTCCAAATAAATGGAAGAGTACATAGAACATCTGCGTGAAGTCCTCGCAATCCTTCGGGGACAGAAGTTCTATGCCAAAGTCAGCAAGTGCGAGTCTGTACTAGATGAGCTCGAATACCTTGGACACATCATCGGCAAGGACGGCATCCGTGTCGACCCACAAAAGGTCCAAGCCATTGTAGACTGGCCAAGCCACAAAAATATTGGGCAGATTCGGTCTTTCTTTGGCCTTGCAAACTACTTTTGACGGATTATGCAAGGGTATTCGACCCTGGTAGCACTGCTAACCAGGCTCACGCAAAAAAAACATAGAGTGGGAATGGACATCTGATTACATGAACGCTTTTCTCAAAGTCAAAGAGCTTCTATCCATAGCACCCGTCCTAGCTCTTCCAGATCCATCACAACCTTGGGAAATTCGATGTGATGCTTTGGTAGTAGGAGTCGGAGCCGTCCTCATGCAAAACGGTCACCGAGTTGCGTATGAGAGCCGGAAGTTCATCCCCACGGAAACGCGGTACACGACTGGGGATCAAGAGATCTTTGTTGTAGTACACGATTTCAAGATGTGGCATTGCTACCTCGAGGGTGCTGAAGGAGGTGTGACGGTCGTGACCGACCATAACCCATTAGTGTTTTTTTCAAACACAACTGAACCTGTCAAGATGACAGGCGCGTTGGAGCAAACACCTAAGCCGATTCTTGTTCACATGGGAGTATAGGCTAGGACGTATCAATGTGACCGATCCACTAAGCCGACAGTCTGGAAATCAAAGCAACCACCGAGTTTGGTGGGTGTTTAATGGCCATTACAATAGCAAAAGTACAAACACCTCATCCCCTTGCACCTCTGTGGCAACCACCACGAAAATGGTGGTTGCCCAAAATGGTTGTCACGCGGATGCTCAAGCCAAAAGGGGGGAGGTCGCTAACCATGCAGACCGTCAAGATGCAGCTTAGGTTCAAATGTCATGCACGTGTTCATGTTTAGCTGGTGATTGAAATTATTAGTTTTCCTTCACTATGTTGATGACTCACTATCTAACAATCATGCCTGTTGTTCATGAATCGAGATGGTTCAAAACAAGAGGGGAGGAATACAGCGAGAGGGTCGGTTCGGCCCTCCCTCCTTGCTGAAACGAGGGGTGGTTGCGCACCACCCCTCGCGTCAGTGAGGGCTGGCCGACGGCCAGCACTTCGCTAGCCATCGGCCAGCTCGCTGCCGGCCGGCTGGCCGGCCGGCGGCTGGCCAAGTGACTGGCCGGCCACCAGCCGGCCAGCCGCCAGCCGCCGATCGCGGCCTTAGCCCGATTGGCGACTGAGGGGCTACAAGGACCTCAAGGGCAAGGCCTCGTGGCCTCGTGCCCTCGCCCCTGCTTGCCCTCCTTGCAAGCCAGCGAGCGAGGACGAGGGAGGAGGGCGAGGGACGAAAAATGAGAGAAAGCTGGCGCGAAATCGCCAGCATGCCTCGCACATGTTGATTTCATGCCAGAACGTCAAAAACATAAATCGAATTTCATTTGCGACGAACTTCGACATAGAAACAACATTATGAATTGTGTGAAAGCATGAGTTTGAGGTAAAAATCCCCGGTTTGGGTCCCAAAACCAGGGGTAGGTCTAAAAACGGAAATGGGCCTCCGTAGACTCAAAATATTTGAGTCTCCATGCTGTGGTTTGTTGATGACGATTGCCCCTTAGTCTTGCAAAGGGGGTGAACCCCTGACGCAGACTAAGAACGCCATTCTGTGAACTCCGACGACGACTTTAGAGCAGGAGCTAAAGACTCGACCTGTTACAGCTGGTCTATCGACCAAAACGATGGGTACCATTGTATTTTGAATCATTAGAAGATAGACCTACTTTCTGACATTTAGAGCTTTCTCCGTGAGCCGTGCCAGACGGCCGACAGCCCAAAACCCAGACATTGTCCATTTTGCTTTAAAACTAGACTACATGAGAATAGGCACGATGCGAACGCAGTCGTGTGGTCAGAATTAGCTAGAAAAAGAGCCGCGAGAAGTTACGGCTACTTAAACCTAGGCAGTGTCTGCGCTAATCACCAATACCAACAGTGTTGTAAAATCATGAAACTTGGACCGTAGGCATAACATGGCACTGCGAACGCAACAGTGCAGTCAAACACGGCACTAGACGCATACAGACAGCATATGGAGCGACAGTGACTTCTAGCGGCACGAGTGCCGAGGAGGTCTGCCGATGGAGCTGAGCACATTGGAGGGAGGAGGTGTTGGTTACGGTCATGACACACGCAAGTGACCTCTTTGACTCTACGCACACACACACACACACACACACACACACACACTCATCATCACTGCAGGTGATTGATCTGGATTGAGGCTATCTGGTGCAATACTGGGATGTAGCATTGGACGCACAGTAGTGGTAACACCATCAAGTTTTCAACAGGTGGCCATAGCACCAACACCAAACTCATGGAGAACCTCAGTGTAGTGATGGTTCCAAATAAACCTAGCAAAATGAGGGATACATTTGTAGGAGTATATGATGAGGTTTGACTCCTGCACACTTGCATGCTCTAGCGTAGTGATCCAGGATGCTGGTCCCTTGGGACCACGCGTCCGTTTTATACAGCCTGGAGCTTGCTCGCTCCAGGGCCGGGTTAGATCCCTGGGTGGCGTCCGGGCCCCACGTAGAGAGATTCGTGTGGATGGCCCGGTTAACCGGCACTTAGCACTTCACTCTCTCCTTGCTCCCACTCACTGGTTGCTCTCTCATTCACTTTCACGTTACGTGAGCTTGCCCCCGATCCATGGTGTTGATCGTGTTGCTTGCTTGCTTGTTTACCCTAGCAACCAAAGCTACCTACTCGTATCAGAGCAGGAGGACTTCCTCCTCCTTGCGAAAGTCCTGAGGCCTCGTCGGATCACATCTGTGTGGTGGGTGATCCCGCACACGCAGCTCACGTACAATGGTACTGAGTAGGGGCCACAGCAACAGGCACTATCCCTTGCAGCCGCACACACTGCCACCATGACTGGCATGGTGCAGTGCTCTAGTACACGGCACAGCTGCAACTACGGCACTGGAACTTCTCTGCCGCCGTCCTCTTGCACTCCGCCGAGCTTCGGCCTATGCACGCACGTCAGCCACGATGACCACAGCTCCTGCTTTGTTAACAGCCGCTCGTGCATACTCCTCGCAGCGACACACACCGCACCTATACTCTACGTGGTGCCCTTTCTTGGTGCACAACTGCGATTAAGGCATTGGCTCTTCTCCGCCACCGTCCTCTCGCACTCCGTTAAGCAGCAGCCTACGTACGCATGGCGGTCGCGTCGATCGCCGCTCCTATTTCTCAGCAACCACACGTGCACACTCCTCTCAACAGCACACACCACACTCGTACTCTATGTGGTACGCTTGCCTTGTGCACATTGCTTGCCTCGTGCACAACTGCGACTACGTCACTAGTGCCTCCCTGCTGCTGCCCCCTTCCTGCAGCTGGCGCATCTACTGTAGCAGCATCACCGGCAGTGGCTGATGCACACAACGGTGCAAGCATCAACTGTTAGTATCCAACCGTTGTGCCTCTCTTAGCACCTCAGGCTGCCGTCCAAGCAGCCAAGCACTCAGCACACTGGCTTCTCCTCCTGTAACCAAACCAATCCCCACTTCGCCTCCAGCCCCTCATGAGCACGCCCACAACGACGACGAGATCGAATACTACGAGGAGAGGGCGGAGCGGGAGGTGTGGTCGAGGGTTCGCCGCTGCAGTCCAGGGTATCGTCTTGGTGAGGACTACGACCCCGTCGACTACTACGAGTGGGAGAACGCCAGAGTCTACGCTGCTCACTGTCAGTCCGTCGCTGACGCCTCCCCGACGGTGCAGAACGAACCAGCCACGGCTCCACCGCGTGATCATCAACCTCTCCAATTACCAATAAGCCCACCCGTTGCCCATAGAACTCGCCAGCAACACCGTAGTACTGTCCCTCGCGGTGCAGCACTGTCCTCTGCGACAGCAGCATCTGGAGGACCTGCTTCACGCCATGCCGCATCCCGAGCGGCCTCAGCTACAGAGTCGACTGCTTCTCCATTATCTGACATTCTGACTATACTACAGGCTGCACTTGTATCTAGTACTACTGTTTCTTCCACGTTTGCGGCCACGGCACGCACTGCATGTGCACTAGCTAGCACTGCCACCGGTAGAGCCATTGAGACCTACACTACAGCTGCAGTTGACCTGGGGTCTTTTGCGGCTGCTGCCGTCAACGTAGTTACCAAGATTGCTGCCGCAACTGACATAGTTGTGCTGGCAGCATCTGTAGCGGCTACGGCTCTCTCTAATGCCGTCAACTCCATTCACATCTCCACTGTACACGCATCAACTTTGCCCTCTTCTTCATCTTCAGCGACTCGTCACGTCCAATTGTTGGTCTTGACTACTGCACCCATCTCCACCCTGTCAGCTGTCGCATTGACGGGAGTATCCTGCCTCATCGTCTCAGCATCTACTACTGTTGCAGTTGTCGCTTCCTCAGCTGCAGCTGCTCTCCCACCGTTGTTCTCTCTACGCCGCTGTGCTTGGTGAGCTTGGTCTCTCCTTCTGTTCCTGCCCCTTTTGCATTGACGTGTTTGTGCGTCCAGGTCGTTGCCTTGCAGCAGACTCTAGATGTACTCTTCCCACATTTCCCACACCCACTGGGGCAAGGGAAACTGTGCCAAAGTTTTCTCGGCAGAGTCACGTCACTGGAAACATGCCAGTCGGAAATGACCAATAGGTTGCCCTGCAGGCTGAACTCCAACGTGAGTGCACTGCTCTGCAGGCTGCACTCACTGCTCAGTGCGCTGCTGAGGATAAGCTGCATGCTCCTGGATAGCTCCCTGCTGTTCTTTCTATCGTCAACAGCCTCATCCCTGAACACAGTGAATTCTTCCGGGAGGTGAAGGCCACTCAGCTTGAACGCCTGGCTGCCATACATGTCCTTGCTAATGCACCTCCTGACATTGGAGCCTTGTGGGAGTTCACCTCTCAGCGTCTGACAGATTGGTGGAGCTCGTTGCAAAACAAACGCATTCACCGCGCCGCAGTTGCAGCATCTACCACTGCACTCCCTTCTTCCTCCTCCTTTGTTTCTTCATCTTACCGCACCACCACTTCCACCACGACAGCCACCGGCCGTCACTCATCCTCCTCTCCAACAGCTGCTACCTACAGCACCGCCTTGACATCACCATCTCCGCCCTCGCCCTGGATATGGCCTCGTGTGTTTGGCAGCCCTGTCTACTTTGGATCCCCCTCCAGATTCTACTCTCCTCCACTATGGGCATCGTCTACCTACACCTCCCAGCGACCCTCCTCTGATGTCGTTATCTCTGTCTTGTCTGAGGATGACCGCCAGCCGGACTCTGCCCTCTCTCATGCCGTCCACCACAGACACTTCCGTGATCAGGGAGGTGAGAGTGTGCGTTTGGATGAGGGGGCACTTGCGTTTGCTGTGGATGCGACTCTTCGTGGTCCCTCATCGGGTCATGTTTAGGGTTGTCCCCCAGTTCATGTCCCGTAGATTGAGCAGTGGGAGTCCTACAGCCTCCCTCGTTGCCATGCTCCCTGTGGCGAGCGCTTTCCTCCTTGCTCTGCCGTTGCCGGTGTGAGTAGTGACCCTATGTCTATCCATGTGTCAGGTGGCTTCTACATCCTTGATTCAGGAGCCACCCACCACATGACATCTTTTCGTTCCTCGTTCGTCTCCCTGGGTCCTGTTGGCTCTATTCGCTTTGTTCGCACTGGCTCTGACCAGCTCTTGCCCATTCAGGGTGTTGGGGTTGTACGCTTTGTTGGCCTTGGGGTGAACTCTTTTTGCCGGACGTTTTGTACGTCCCTACTCTTGAGTTCAGTCTACTGTTTGTTACGACTCTCGACATCCAGGGCATGGAATTTTCTTCCAGCCATGGCATTGCCTCTGTATTGTACCACACCACAAGACGTGTTCTCCTGCGTGAGACCCGTTGTGATCGCTTGTACCTTGTGCCCTCCTTTTCCCCACATCCTGCTTCCACCACACTTGTTCATGTGGCATGCTTTCTCTCCCTGGAACACGCACAGCTGCTTCATCGCCGTCTCTGCCACATTCACACCGCTACTATTGACATTTTGCTTAGGGACAAGCCCGCTCACGGTCTCAATGCTGACACGTTCTCCGCCCCTTGTCCTACCGACTGTCTTGACTGTGCTCAGGGAAAAATGCATCGGTCTCCGTTTTCCACGTCTGAATCCCGCACGTCTCATCCCCTCAACCTCTTGCATACGGACATCATGGGACCCATTGCTCATGATGCCCTCGGGTGGGTTGGCCACTATGTTCTCTACCTTACTGATGACTTCTCTTGCATGCGCTAGGTCTTTGCCCTTCGGCAAAAGAGTGACGTCTGTCCCACTTTCGAGTCCTAGCTGCCTCAGACCAAACTCGCCTGTGGTCCCATGAATTCTCCACCACGGTGTGTGTGGAACCTTCCGCTCCCTACACACCCCAACAGAACGGCGTCTCTGAACGCTGGAACCGTACACTTGCTGACGGTGTTCGTAATCTCCTCCTTGAGTCCTCTATCTCCCATGTCTTTTCCTTCGAAGCCATGTCTTACATGACCTGGGTGTGGAACTATGTTCCCCACGGTCCCCTTCCTCATCACGTCACTCCCTTTGAGTGCTCGTACGGCCGTCATATTGACCTCTTTCTTGCCCGCGTCTGGAGTTGCGTCATTGCCGTGTGGTTGCCTGAATACTTTCACGATGGCAAACTCAGCCTTTGCCCTCGTCTTTGCACCTTCCTTGATGTATCGGCCATGTCCAAGGCATGGCACTTCTAGGATTCTGACTGCTCTCGCATCATTGAGTCTCATGACGCTCTCTTCTTCAAGGATGTCTTTCCTCGTGAGCTGTCCCATGTCCCTCCTCCCTCATCTCTCTCTTCGCTCCGTCGGCTTGGGGGGGATATGTCTGTTCCAGCTTCCGATCTCCGTGTGGCATCCTCTCCTACTTACACAACATCCCCCGATGTCCCTCATAGGGACACTGAGGACCAGGACTCCTCCTTGGAGTCCTCATCCTCTCATACCTCTTCTGAGTTGGTTACATCACAACCCTCCTCGGATTCTTTGTCATCCTAGCCGTCCTCTGGCAGTCCCGAGTCCTCAGACTCGGCACCCACTCATACTCAGTCACCCACTCACACTCAGTCCCCCATGCATCCCACTCCCAACTCATCCCCTGAGTCTGCACGGCCGTCCTCTCCGGTGGTTGATGCCACTGCAGGTGAAGCACCCCAGGTCCCGACTTTTGGTCGTGAGCCTTACACCCGTGGGGGGAGACTGCGTACTCTTCAATCATCTCAGTCCTCTCAGTCCTCTCGTGGGTGCTCCCGATCCTCTGTGATGCCTATTGAGTTGGTTTCTACTGGCTAATCCAAAGCATCTTAGTCCTCAAAGTGGGTCACTCGCTCTAGCGCTTCTTCCTCCACTGTTGGGCCCTCAGTTCGCCCCACTGGCCTTGATGCACTTGGCCTGTTTGTGAGCGTTGTGCATCCCAACTCGGCAATCAGCTACGCTCTCATAGCCCATGAGTTCCAGAGTGCTCTCGAGTCCTCCATCGCTGGTTATGTTGCCGCATGTTTCGAGGCCTCTGGCCTTCCCTCTCTCCCTCCCGAGCCTACTACTATCAAGCACGCTCGTGAGCCAGCTGGTGCTGATCTTTGGGAGAAGGCCATGCAGGAGGAGCTCAAAGCTTTCCAGGAGCATGGCGTTTTTGAGCTCGTGGAGCATCCTGCTCGCCGCAAGGCAGTCTCTGCCTGGAGGGTACTTCGGCGTAAGTTGAAGCCCGATGGGGAAGTCGACCGGTACAAAGCTCGCCTCACGGCCACGGGTTTTTCCCAGATCCTTGGGATTGACTTTGATGAGACATTTGCACTGGTCGGGAGATACACCACTGCTCGAGCACTATTGAGCCTTGTTGCCCAGCACGATTGGGAACTAGAGCACATGGATGTCAACAACGCCTTCCTGCATGGGAAGCTCGACGAGGTTATCTACATGATCCAGCCACCGGGCTTTACCGATGGCACAAACAAGGTCTGGCGACTGCGGAAGGCCCTCTATGGGCTCAAGCAGTCGCCGCATTGTTGGAACATGGAGACCTCCTCCACTCTTGAGCGGGGAGGTTACCGTCGCAGCACGGTTGATCCAGCACTCTTCTTGAGTGCTCCCTCAGAGCCACTTCTGGCCATCCTTGTCTACGTCGATGATCTGCTTATTGCCTCCCCCAGCCCCGCAACTGTCTAGACAGTGAAGAACTTGCTATAGTTTGTATACACGATGAAGGACCTAGGTCCTGCATGGGTTTTTCTCGTGATGGAGCTTGAGCATGACCGCCAGTGGTGCACTCTGCACTTACACCAGGCCGCATACATCCGCACACTGGAGGAGCGCTTTGCCCCCCTACTCGCTAACGTCCCCACCGCATCCACACCGATGACTCCAGCTGGTAAGCGCTTGTCGAAGTCACTTGATTCAGAGCAGCTGGGGGAGATTGTCGATGTCACCGACTACCTCATTGTGGTTGGCTCCCTCATGTACCTCGCTACCACCACTCGGGCGGATGTGACCTTCTCCGTCAACTTCCTCGCCCAGTTCTCCCAACAGCCTCGCCACACACATCTTGAGGTGGCACTACATGTTGTCCGCTACGCACTGTCCACTGCACACATGGAATTGTGTTACCATGCTTAGCTCTCTATGGTGGTAGACGGATACACAGACAGTGATTGGGCTCATGACACGGATGCTTGTAGCCGCACGGGTTACATCTTTCTTGTCAGTGGGACGGCAGTCTCTTGGAAGAGTAGAAAACATGGTTGTGTTGCTCGAAGCTCAAGTGAGGCAGAGTATGTGCCACTTGGCCCTGGTATGTGTGAGAGTCTGTGGCTCTCCCGCCTACTACAACAGTTGTGTGTTCCAATTCGCTACATCACTCTGCGCTGTGACAACCAAAGTGCAAAGAAAATCGCCGAACACGGTGGCATGCATCATTCTCGTACATAGCACATCAACATTGAGCATCACTTTGTATGTGAGCGCATTGCTGCTGGAGAAGTTCAAGTTATCTTGGTCGACACTTGTCAGCAGCGTGCACACTTTCTTGTTGGTTTTCGTGCATCTCTCATTGTACTCTGTTGTTTCCTCGTGGCTTGTGTACATAGGCGTGCAGATGAATGACGGCGAGACTCGACGCCGCTGGAGTGTCATTCGGAGAAGCCGACGCACGGTGAGGCTCACTCACAAATCGCTGGAGCCTCCTCCCTCCGGCGACGCGCTCAGCTCCATCGGCGGGCCTCCTCGGTGGTCGGGCCGCCGGCGGTCAATGCCACTGCACATGCTGTCTACATGCATCCAAACTGCTTCTGGCTGTGCCTTTGTGTCTACAGCGTCATGTTCTGCCTAGGGTCAATGTCCCCTGCTCTATGGCACTGTTTGGCATCGTTGACTGTCGTAGGCACTGCCCGGGTTCGGGCAGCCGTAACTCTTTGCTGCTTTTTCATGTTGATTCTGACCGCACGACTGCGTTTGTAGCGTTGGTACTATGGTATGGTCCAGTTTTCAGGCAAAACGGACGACGCTCAGGTTTTGGGCTGTCTGGCGTATGGCAGGGCTCACCGAGAAAGCCCTGTCCGCCTGCCAGAAAATAGGTCTAGGACTATTTTCTGATTGGCTGGTTAGCTGAGTAACAACTTCTACACTAGTGGGGGGGAGCTAGAACTTGGAGGGGTCTCCCATTGTTGCTCATTCTTCATTCCTAATGAGTCACTTTCAGTTTTCAGCTGCTTTCTGGCACTAACACTGGCGCGCGCACTCCTGAGTAACAAACCCAGAGCTTCCAGACTTAGACTCTACAGCAGTAGGCACAGAGGGCAGCAGACTTAAGCAACGAGCGTAGAACCCCGCACGCTGCATCAACAACGCTGCTGCCCCAGCCTGTTGCCTAGCATTTCCAGCTTGGTATCAGAGCCAGAGCGTAGCATCAGCAGCAGAAGACTGGCGTACAGGTGCTAGACAACGCCGGCGGACCCCCATACGCGCCAGTGCAAGGAAAATGCTACCGGATTTTCCGACAGCATTGGCCTGCCTGGTGGCGGCGTCAGATTTTTTCCCACAGCCACAAGGCCAGGGGAAATGCTGCCGAAGTTTTTTTGGCAGCACTGACCCCCACGCGTGATGCAAGGAGGTGAGCGCCAGGCTGCATCCGACACCTACGGGTGACGACGCATGCTGCAACGTCACCCAGGTGCAGTGACCGGCAGCACTAGCAGCCGTAGGCAACGGCTGCAGCACTAGCAGCCGTAGGCAACGGCAGCGAGCAGTGGCAGTAGCAACCAATAGCAGTTGCGTGCAGTAGCAACAGCATGTAGCAACAGCAGCTCGCAGCAGCCCACAGTAGCAAGCAGCAGTGGCGGCCAGCAGTAGCAGCCCGCAGTAGAAGCAGTAACGAGAGCAAGCAACAACAGCAGCAACGAGCAGCAGTGGTAGCGAGCAGCAACTGCAGTAGCGAGTAGAAGTAGTAGAAGGCTACAGCAGCTGCAGCAGCAAGCCAGAGCAACAGCCATCTGTAGCAGCAGCACCAGCAACGAGCAACTACCAACTGCATCCAGCAGCGGCTGCTACTGCTCGCAGCCCACAGCTCGCCGCGAGCGACAAGCTGCGGTCAGCGAGCCCGCTGCTCGCAGCAAACAGCGGGCTTGCTGCCCGTTTCCCACAGCAAGCAGTGGAGCCCGTTGTGAAAAAAAGAAGAGAAAAAACAAAAACAAAAAAATAGGTTAAAAAATCCCCACCCCACCAGCTCCTCTACCGCGGCTGTAGTAGCTGCCATAGCTACTATAGAAGCCACAGCAACCGCAGCAGCCCCCAGTAGCATCAACAGTTGCTACTGTAACTCCAGATGCAACAACGGAGTAATAGCAGCAGCAACTATTGTAGTAGCAGTAGCAACAACTGATGTTGCTGCTATAGCGACGGCCCCAACAACCGCCGCTGCTGCTGACATCAGCATCCCGCTGTTGACATCACTGCTGATGTCATCAATACAACAACAACAAAAACAACCAAGGGGCACCAAATCATGGCGGGCAGCCCCAGTGGAGTGGGGGCCTCCTCTGTTGGGAAGACCCCTAGTCCTCCTTCCTTGCAACGGGTTCAAGAGCAACAGCAGCAGCAATAGCAGTAGCAGCAATAATAGCAGCAGCAGCAACAACGTCATAAGAAGCAACGAAAGCAGTAGGAGCAGCAGAAGCAGCAACACCAACAGCAGTAGCAGCAGCAGCCTTTTGTTGTCGTTGGCGGCAACCCTGATCCCCTAGCTGCTCTTCAGCAACAGCTCGCTGCCTTGATGTAGCAGCTTGTAGCGCTGCAACCATTGGCCTCCCATACTGCCATCAATGTGTCGCCACCATCCATCCCTCTATGGCATGCCAGCCCAGCTGTGTCTGCTGCCACGTACTACCTGGCGTAGCAGTAGACTCAGCACTAGTGGCAGACGGTGACCTCCGTCCTTGGCCCCACTCTGGACACCGACCGCGGGCAGAAGGACTTTGAGACGGCGCCGCCGCCGCTTCAGGCCGGCGAGCAGTTCCGGAGCTGGAAGTTCAACTTCCGGATATGGGCCATGGGTGAGGGCCTGTGGGAATAATACACCCTCCCGTACGAACCCACCCTGGCCGACCAGTTGTATGATGCTGGTCGCGCCGTACGTGCTTTAGTCCCTGTCGCCCCTCCGGCTTCCCGCCTCGCCCTAGAGGCCTTCCTTGGCGACTTTACCGCTAGCGCCACCCCAGACCCTGCAGCCACGTGGCACGTCCTCACTCGTCTCCATCGCTTGTCCAGCGAGGCTGAGACCAGCCGTCTGTTGCGGGAGTTCAACTCTCTGCACATGGGGGAGACCGAGACGGTCACCGCCTACTGGCAGCGGGCGGAGGACATCCTTCGTCGCCTTGGCACCTCTGTCCCACCCCCTCTGGCCGAGCTCCTCACCATCAAGCGCGGCGCTACCTGTTGACCTGAGGGTGAGTATGCACCCTGGAGGGTCCCTAGCAGTGGCTGTTTCACACCACCAACTGTTTTTGGAGAGACTGAAACTGTGGAGGCAACTGGTTCCAAGGATGGCAAAATCTGGTCAGAGAGTGAGGCAATTGTTTTGGCCTCAATTGGATGGGAATTAACACTTGATCAAGGCTCACAAGCAATGGAATTTTATAGCCACTGATCTAAGCTTTCCAAAACACCAAAGCATGCAAGAGTTGGAGCTTCCTAGCAGATTCTATGGCTTCTAGAGTGCTCCTTGGTAGGCTGTCCTTTTCCCACCTAGGAAGGCATCCCTTCCCTCCTCTAGAAGCTTCTGCCCCTTCCTAGATTCCTGAGCTTGCTTCTAGTAGGAGGGAAGGTGTCCAGAAGACCAAGACACCTCTAGATGCCTTGTAGGACAAGTCACCCCTTCTAGAAGGTGTGCCACCTTCCTGGACCCTCACCTGGCCTTCTAGAATCTTAAAGAGGAACTCTAGAGGTTGAGCTAGCTTCCTGGCATCTATTTTCCACCTCCCTTGAGGCAGGACAGAAATTCATCTTGTGGGACTTGAACCCGGGCCCCCGCCTCTATGGGTGAACACCATTAACCACTAAGCCACTAAGGCTTGTCTTTTTGGTGTTCCTTTTTTGAGTCACTCCTGCCATGGTGAGGAGCATCATTCCAACAATCTCCCCCTTGCGCATCACCCATGGCAGTCGTCCATGCTCAACCTATAATTGAGGAGACTTTCTCCTCATGGGAGGCGAGTTTACATTTTATTGCTCCCTCCCACTCAGCCCCATCCTTCTTGTGCAGTGCCTCCTTGAGGCTCCTCTTGCGCGAACCCAGTCCAAATGCCCTTGTCGGCATCATATCTTTTTGTCCTTCTTCACACACGGCTGCTCGTGCGGGGCTCTTGAGGCGGTTGTTGTTGTTGCTGTCCCCTTTCGGCGCCATCCTCTCCAAGCGCCTGCTCCTCCTCTCTTGGAGACCTTGGAGACATCAGTCGACTCCCCGCCTCCACGTCCATCTCCGATGCTTCGGATTCCTCATCCGAACTGGCCGGAACAAATTGTGCCGTTCGCCCATCCCTCGGGCGATCATCTCCGGCTGGTGCTGCTGCGAGGACGTCACCCTCATTCACGTCCTCCGGCGTCTCCCCCTCAAGGAGTGGCATCCACTCCCCCCTCTTGGAGAGACCTGCCTCCTTGTCTGTCCAACGGCTTTTCTCGTCGAACGTGACGTTGTGACTCCGCACAATCTACTGCGTCCTTGGGTCAAAGAGCCGATACGCCTTGCTTCCGCTCTCATATCTGATGAAAATACACCGGCGGGTACGCGGGTCCAGCTTGCTCCGTCCCTCACGTGCCTGCACCATTTCATGTGCAACACAACCAAACGTGCGGAGGTGACCCACTGTCGGCTTCCTCCCGCTCCACACTTCTTGTGGCGTCTTCCACGCATTGCTCTCCTTGTCCTTCAGCGGCTTGGTCGGCATGAGATTCATGATATACGCTGCTGTCCTTGCCGCCTCCGCCCAATACCGTTGTGTAAGGCCGGCGTCGCTCAACATGGATCGCACCATGTTAAGGATTGTGCGATTCGCTCTCTCTGCGACGCCATTCTGTTGTGGGGAGTGTGGAGTTGTTTTCTGCCACTCAATCCCCTTGCTCTTCATCCACCCAAGGTACCCCGCATATTCACCGCCATTGTCACCCCGGAACGCCTTCACCTTCAATTCTGTTTGCCGCTCCACATCAGCCACAAACTCTTGCATGCACGCAAGGACCTCACTCTTCCGCTTCATTGGGTAGATGTAGAGTTTCCCGCTGTGGTCATCGATGAAGGTGAGGAAGTAGCGAGCTCCGCCGATTGACTCTCAAGCGGTCCACACACATCTGTGTGTACCACAGCCAGTTTTGCCGATACACGCGTCCCCTTGGCAACAAACGGTTGCCGAGTTGATTTGCCAATGATGCATGGCTCACACACGGTCTCCTTGGTTCCATCAAGGCCGCTGATTTGGAGACCCCGCACCACTTACCTCTTAGCCATCTCCTTCATGGTCGATGGAGATATGTGGCAGAGTCAGCGGTGCCATAGGTCCAGGTCTCCTCCATCCTTCGTTGCAGGATTGGCGGCGTTGGACCCCACCCGGCTGCTGAGGATCTTCGCGCGTAGCAGGTACAAGTCGTCCTCCCTCTTGGCACGCGCAATCACCTCACCTTTGCCCTCTTTGCGGATGACGGCCTCCTTCTTTGTGAAGAGCACCTCAAGTCCCTTGTCGGTAAGGCGGCTGACGGAGAGCAAGTTTGCCCCAAAGTTGCGCATATGCAACACATCGTAGATTGTGCTCGTGACAGGTTTTCCATCCACAATTGACTCAATGCGGATGTTACCCTCACCGGCGGCCACCTCTGTTTTTCCATTGGCCACCGTCATGCGTCTCTCCGAGGTGCCGTAGGTGACAAATGCCACCCTGTTTCATTGCGTGTGGCGGCCTGATCCGGAGTCGATGACGGCAACTCCCGGATCCTTCAAATTGGTGGAGTTGTACACCATAAGGGCGTGCTCATCTTTCTTCCCGCCCCGCTGCGACCAATTTATTTTCTTCTTGGGACAGTTGCGCGCGTAGTGGCCCTCTTGCCGCAGTTGAAGCACTCCCCCTTCTTTTCACCCTTCTTAGTGCCCTGTTTGGCACCCTTCCACTTGTCGCCTCGGCCTCCACTTTGAGGATGAACTGTGTAAGCTGAAGTTGATGCCACTGCACTCTCTCGACCGCCATGTCGCATCCACTCATTGCGCACGTACTCAGCAACCTTCGGGTGCTTCAGCTCCTCAGAAGGCCAGCCACCAAGGACTGTGATCATGGGACTCCAACTGTCTGGCAAGGCCAGAAGGAGGATCATAGCTTGCAACTGAGAGTCGACCTCCCAACCCGTGGCCACGCACTCCGCTGCGAGGGACTCAATCTGCTGCATGATCTCCATGATGTTGTCGCCTTCGTTGGCTCGGAGGGTGACAAGCCGTTTGAAGATGAAGAACTGATTGGCAAGGTTTCTTGACTGGTAGATGGAGCATAGTTTTGACCATGCGTCCGCAGCCAGGGTGCATCCTTGGATGTGCCCAAGTTGTGGTGGGCATAACGCGGACACAAGGAGCGCCAATGCATTTTTGTTGCGCTTCTTGTATGCCTCCTTCACCTCAGCCGTTGCAGTCTCCGGCGGAGCAGTCTCATCACCTTTTACGAGCTCAAGTAGTCCCTTGTCGTTGAGGAAGACCTCAAACTGCCACCTCCACAAGGCAAAGCCTGTCCCATCAAACTTAAGGACAGCGCGGCTGCTCTCTTGCTCGCTAGTTTCCATGTCTTGCTGTTGGGAGCGTGAAATCAAGCTGGCTTTGAACCCCTTAGAGGCGTGGGCCCATAACCCTTTGTTGGCCTGAGGGTGAGTGTGCACCCTGGAGGGTCCCTAGCAGTGGCTGTTTCATACCACCAACTGTTTTTGGAGAGACTGAAACTGTGGAGGCAACTGGTTCCAATGATGGCAAAATCTGGTCAGAGAGTGAGGCAATAGTTTTGGCCTCAATTGGATGGGAATTAACACTTGATCAAGGCTCACAAGCAGTGGAATTTTATAGCCACTGATCTAAGCTTTCCAGAACACCAAAGCATGCAAGATTTGGAGCTTCCTAGCAGATTCTATGGCTTCTAGAGTGCTCCTTGGTAGGCTGTCCTTTTCCCACCTAGGAAGGCATCCCTTCCCTCCTCTAGAAGCTTCTGCCCCTTCCTACATTCCTGAGCTTGCTTCTAGTAGGAGGGAAGGTGTCTAGAAGACCAAGACACCTCTAGATGCCTTGTAGGACAAGTCACCCCTTCTAGAAGGTGTGCCACCTTCCTGGACCCTCACCTGGCCTTCTAGAA
>SZWC01006052.1:51662-91591 GCA_023375785.1 Penium margaritaceum | reverse complement strand
CTTAAAGAGGAACTCTAGAGGTTGAGCTAGCTTCCTGGCATCTATTTTCCACCTCCCTTGAGGCAGGACAGAGATTCATCTTGTGGGAATTGAACCCGGGCCCCTGCCTCTATAGGTGAACACCATTAACCACTAAGCCACTAAGGCTTGTCTTTTTGGTGTTCCTTTTTTGAGTCACTCCTGCCATGGTGAGGAGCATCATTCCAACACTACCGACGTGTACCCACACGTCTTTGTGCACTACTCCCAAGACGTCCTCTCCACCATGGCGGCCTAGGGCACCCTCATGCCTTGGGCATAGGAGCTCTTCCTCCGGATTAAGGAAGCTCGTCCGGAGTCCCGACTCCAACGTATGGAGGTTGTTGCCTCCCCTGCCGTCGCCTCCGTGGCCGTCGCCTCCCCCGCCGCAGCTACCTCATCGTCGTCGGGGAAGACGAAGCATCAAAACAAGAAAGGCAATGGTCAGTTGCAGCACCAGCACCAGCCGTCAGCCGGGTCCAGCGGTGGCAGCTCGGTCTGCCACAACTGTGGCCAGCACGGGCACGGGTGGTACACGTGCCCTCTACCGACGGACAAGGCGCGCATCATCGCCACCATTCATTGCTAGCGGGAGCGCCGTCCCACCTCTCCCGCCGTACCTGTCGCCGGCTCTAACGCCTCCGCCTCGTCCAGCAACTCTATCACTCTGGCAGCTTTGCCAATCCAGCCGACACTAGCGCCGCAACTGCACCATCCGCAGCCGTCGGCGCCTCGGTTTCCTTCACCGCCACAGTCCTCCTCCTACCCGAGCTCCGGTGCCGTCACTTCGCACTCAGTCTACACTCCCGGGCCGTCCTCCCGTGAGCGTCAGCTGGAGCAGTTCATCGCGCTCGAGCTCGGCCTGTCTCGTCCTCCTCCCCAGGGAAGTGTGAGTTACATCACCTCCTGCTCTCTTGCCCAGCCCTGCATGACTGAAACTGAGCTGCGGTCGTATCCCGTTTCCTCGTATGTCTTGTCGTCTCCCATGGTCTCCTCTACCCCTTTCCATGACGGTATTGTGTGGCTTGACGATTGGCAGTCTCAGTTCGCGCCTCCTTCCACCGCGTTCGCGTCCCTTGTTTGCTGCCATGTGATTGTTAGCGATCGGGCGACCTTGGTCCAAGACCCCGCTGAGACCTGGATCATCAACTCCGGGGCCACGCATCACATGACGGCCTCTCGTGAGGCTTTTAGTATGCTCAAACCTGTAGGGGATTTCTCCGGTGTCCGGACGGGCTCCGGACAAGTGTTTCCTGTCCATGGTGTTGGCATCGTTCGTTTCCGTGGTCCTGCAGGTGACGTCTTTCTGACCGATGTCCTCTTCGTCCCAGGTCTCGAGCTCAGCCTTCTGTCCATCACTTCCCTTGACCGCATGAGCATGGACGTTGTGCACTCGCATGGTGTTGGCACTGTGTCATTGCGTCTGTCTGGTCTTGTCGTACTGCACGCCACCACCCGTTGCAACCTGTGGCATGTGCCTCGTCTCTCCTCCTCTCCTTCCGTCCCCTCCCCGTCGGCCGCCACAGGCCATGTGTTTGTCACCAGCACGCTCTCTCCCCAGTACACCCACCTCTTGCACCACCGCCTTTGCCACATCCACTCTGCCTCCGTGGATAGCATGCTCCGCACCCAACCGGCCAAGGGCCTTGACCAGGAGACTTTCCCTCTCTCATGCCCCACCGAGTGCATTGATTGCGCTCACGACAAGATGCACCAGTCCACATACCCTTTGTCTTCCTCTCCTGCATCCACCCCTCTCGACCTCATCCATTTGGATGTCATGGGCCCTCTGTCCACCGAGTCCGTCGGTGAGCATGGCCGCTATGTCCTCACCCTCACTAACGCCTATTCTCGGTACCACTGGGTCTTCTGCCTTGTGCAAAAGAGTGATGTCGCCCGAGCCATCCAGGACTGGCTTGTCCTTGTGGAGCGCGAGTGTGGCTGCTCTCTTTGCCGCTTTTACTCTGATCGTGGTGGTGAGTACATGGGCAAAGCCACAACCTTTCTCGCCTCCCGTGGAACACACCATGAGACGTCTGCGCCCTACACTCCCGCCCTGAACGGTGTCCCCGAACGGTGGAACAGTATCATGGCCGACGCCGTCCGCACCGTGCGGGCCGAGTCAGGTCTCTCCGATGGCTTCTATTTTGAAGCTATGCCCTACATGACCTGGGTCTGGAACCGGATTCCCCACGGTCCCCTTCCCCGCAAGTCCACGCCGTACCATCATTGGTGCGATCAGAGCGCTGACCTCCACCCGGCTCGCGTCTAGGGTTGCGTGGCCATTCTGTGGATGCCCGCCCCGCAGCATGGCGGCACGCTCGTCCTCCGCAGACGTCCCTGCACCTTCCTCGGTGTCTCTGGTCAGTCGAAGGCCTGGCGCTTCTCGGATCTCACCCTGTACTGCATCGTCGAGTCCCGTGATGCCCACTTCTTCGAGGACCTATTTCCTCGTGACCTCATTCGCTCCGGCTCGTCCGTGTCTATCTCGTCGCGTGGTGGAGTGGTAAGTCCATCCTCCGTCCTACCGTTTCCGGGTGACACATCCCTCAGTCCCTCTGAGCGGGCAGCCCTAGTCGCGTCCACTGGCCCCTCGGGCCAGCAGCCCTAGTCGCGTCCACAGGCCCCTCCGGGCCGACAGTCCCAATCACGTCCATTGGCCCCTCCGGGCCAGCAGCCCCAGTCTCGTCTACAAGCCCCTCTGGGCCGTCAGCCCTAGTTGCACCCGCTGGCCCCTCCGGGTCAGCAGCCCCGGTTGCATCCGCTGGCCCCTCCGGGCTAGCAGCTCTGAATGCATCCACTGGCCCCTCCGGGCCAGTAGCCCCAGTCGCATCCACTGGCCCCTCAGGGCCGGCAGCCCCAGTCGCATCCACTGGCCCCTCCAGGCCAGCAGCCCCAGTCACGTCCACTGGCCCCTCCGCGCCGGCAGCCCCAGTCATGTCCGCTGGCCCCTCCGAGTCAGCAGCCCCAGTCGTATCCACAGGCCCCTCTGGCCCAACAGCCCCAGTTGCACCCGCTTGCCCCTCTGGGCCAGCATCCCCGATTGCATCCGCTGCCCCCTCTGGGCCATCAGCCCCGTCCGCCTCCTTTGGTCCATCGGACTCAGTGCCATCACTTGCCGTGCCACGCTTCACATGTGGCCCAGGCGGCAGCCTACAACCCAAGCCGTCTGTGAGCGCACAGACCGTCGCACCACGCTCCATGGCGCCTCGACCCCCCGTGGCTCCACGTGTCTCCTCCGCTCCCACGGTCGTAAGTGGGGATCCTGACACCAAAGCTCTCGGCTTGACCACCTCGGCCATCATTGCAGACCTTCACACGGCCTCCACACTGGGCTATGCCACGCTTCATCACGAGTATCGACATGCTATCGTGGCTGCACTCGCGCGCATCCCACCTGGGGCGCGAGATGCACACGCTCTCTGAGTCTGCTCGACAGCACGCCCGAAGGACCCAGCCACCCTGCGCGAGGCACGAGCCTCTCCTGAGGACGCACACTGGGACGTTTCCTACCCTGATCAGCTCACAGCCATCCGACAGCACCACGTGTATGACCTCGTCGACCTTCCTCCATGTCGGAAGGCCATCGGCGCCAAGTGGGTCTTTTGGCGCAAATGGAAGCCCGACGGGTCCTTGGACAAGTACAAGGCCCGCCTTACAGCCAAGGGGTTTGCCCGGATTCCTGGGGTCGATTACAACCAGATCTTTTCCCCAAATGGCCGGTTCTCCACTAGCCGGGCGCTCTTCAGCCTGGTCGCCCAGCATGGGTGGGAGCGGCATCAGATGGATGTAAGCAACGCTTTTCTCCATGGCTCACTGGAGGGTGAGGAGCTCTACATGGTGGAGCCCCCAGGCTTCGCCTATGGCATTGGGAGACTCTGACGGCTGCAGAAGGCCCTCTATGGCCTGAAGCAGACGCCTCGATGCTGGAACCAGGAGATCAGCAGTACGCTCCTTCGCGACGGGCTCCACCGTAGCACCGCTGATCTCGCACTGTTTGTCAGTCCGCGAGACTTGACTTTTGCTGTTGTTCTAGTTTATGTCGACGATCTCCTCATTGCGTCACCAAATACGGCTGACATCCATTGTGTCAAGGACTTGCTACACGTCACCTACCAGATGAAGGATCTCGGATCTGCCAGAGTCTTCCGGGGCATGGAGCTCGAGCATGACTACTCCCAGGGCATCCTGCACATCCACCAGGCTGCCTATGTGCAGACTCTGTCCACCCGCTTTGCGGAAGACCTACCACTCGTGTCGAGCGCATCTCCACCCATGTCACCTGACGGCAAGGTGAAGGTGAAGAGTCCTGACCCAACTGTTGTGGGGGGGCCAGTTATCGTGACCACGTACCTGCGAGTCATCGGGTCACTGATGTTCCTGGCAATGACGACGCGCCCAGACATCACATTCGCCATCAACCTCTTGGCCCAGTTTTCTCAGGAGTCGTGTCACGTTCACTTTGAGGCCGCGATCCGAGTAAAGCGCTGTGTCGTCTCGACTCCTCAGCAAGGTCTCATGATCCGCCGCCATCCATCTGTTGTCGTGGTAAGCTACACCGATAGTGACTGGGCCGGCAGTCCGGACGGTAAGAGTCGCACAGGCTAGATCTTTCTGATCGGCGGCACAGCTGTGTCTTAGCGTAATGGCAAGCAAGGGTGTATTGCACGCAGCACTGCTGAGACTCAGTACGTGGCCCTTGGCTCAGGCGCGTGTGAGAGTATGTGGTTGCGTTGTCTGTTGTCTGAGTTGCGTCAGTCTGTCGCATCCATCACGTTGCATTATGACAATGAGAGTGCCATGGCCATCGCCAAAAATGACGGCGTGCATCACACACGCACAAATTATAGGAACATTGAGTATCACCACGTGCGTTCGTTGTTGCACGACGACAGCATCAGCATCGTGTGGGTTGAGACAGCACGACAGCTGGCTGACTTCTTGACCAAGGCACTGAAGCGCGACTCGTTCAAGAAGGCTGTGAGTTTGGTTGGCATGCGTCCGTGAGTGACACTCTTTGTCCCTTCCTACATCTCTACGTGCCCTAGGAGAGTCTGGTTGATGACTACATCTCTGCCCGCACATGTGCACTACACCTGTGAGTCATGAGGGAGTGTTGGTTTTCGCGCATCTCTCATCGTACTCTATTGTGTCCTCCCTGCTTGTGTACATAGGCGTGCAGATGACTCACAGCAAGACTCGATACCGCTGGAGTGTCGTTCGGTGGAGCCGACGCACGATGAGGCTCACTCACTGTTCGCTGGAGCCTCTTCCCTCCGGCGAAGTGCTCAGCTCCATTGGCAGGCCTCCTTGGCGGTTGGGCCGCCGGCGGTCACTGCCACTGCAGATGTTGTCTACATGCACCCAGCGCTGCTTCTGGATGTGCCTTTGCATCTACAGCATCATGCTCAGGGTCAATGTCCCCTGCTATGTGGCACGATTTGGCATCACTGACTGTTGTAGGCACTGTCTGGGTTTGGGAGACGTAACTCTTTGCTGCTATTTTTCTAGCTGATTCTGACCCCACGACTGTGTTTGCAGCGTTGGTATTATGGTATGGTCCAGTTTTCAGGCAAAATGGTCGACGCCCCGGGTTTTGGGCTATCGGGCGTCTGGCAGCAGGGCTCACCAAGAAAACCTTGCTTGCCAGAAAATAGGTCTAGGACTATTTTCTGATCGGCTGGTTAGCTGAGTAACAAGTTCTACACTTGTGGGGGGGAGCTAGAACTTGGAGGGATCTCCCATTGTTGCTCATTCTTCATTCCTAATCAATTACTTTCAGTTTTCAGCTGCTTTCTGGTGCTAACACTGGCGCGCGCGTTTCTGACTAACAAACCCAGAGCTTCCAGACTTAGACTCTAGAGCAGCAGACTGAGGGGGCAGCAGACTTAAGCAACGAGCGTGGAAACCCGCACGTTGCATCAACAACGCTGCTGCCCCAACCTGCAGCCTAGCATTTCTAGCTTTTCTCACCAGAGCTCTCAGCAATGGAATAATCAAGGCGGCTGTGCATGATGCTGTGTTGTTGCGCTCTCGTTGTGCACCAGGTTGACATGAGTCATGTATGTCTCGTTGTGTTGTGACGTACTCCTCCTTTTATGTGTGTGTGAACTTTGTCTGTGGGTCATGGGGGAGTGTTGGTTACGGTCATGACACGCAAGTGACCTCTTTGACTCTATGCACACACACACACACACACACACACACACACACACACACACACACACACACACACACACACACACACACACACACACACACACACACACACACACACACACACACACACACACACACACACACACACACACACACACACACACACACACACACACACACACACACACACACACACACACCCATCATCACTGCAATCGATTGATCTGGACTAAGGCTATCTGGTGCAAGACTGTGACGCAGCATTGGGCGCACAGTAGTGGTAACACCATCAAGTTGTCAAGTAGTGGCCGTAGCACCAACACCAAACTCATGGAGAGCCTCAATGTAGTGATGGTTCATACTCTACATAGCACAATGGGGGATACGTTTGTAGGAGTACATGATGAGGTTGGACTCCTACACACTTGCATGCTCTAGCGTAGTGATCCAAGTTGTTGATCCCTCGAGACAACACGTCCGGTTTATATCTCATCTGTTGTGATTTGTGACGTTCCTGTCGACGTGTACAGTTTACTGTGACCACTCCGCCGTGTCCATACTCATGCAGATCCCTGATGCGGACCTTGGTGGTACCGGTGCGTCATCTGGTGGCGGACTACCAGCTTGGAGCTGACCGGTGACCGTTCCAGAGCTGTGGACGCTACCCGGGACCTCCTCCATTTTTTCTTCAGCACGCAGAAGTTTATCGGTGGACTGGTCCTGGGCCCGATTTGCATGTTTTTGTATTGTGTGTCCACCATTTGATGCCGGATACATGCATGTGACCAGTCATAGCGTGCAGCTTTTGTTCCTGCACATCTAGGTTCATACAGCATAGCGTCTTTGACATGTCTGCGCAGAATTACGACTAAAACTATGGTTTTGGGCCGGTTTAGGATAGATCTTGCACTGCCGTGTGTGACACCCGCAGTGCGCCGAAACAGGTACTTATGCCATGGACCTGTCATTTGTCATTTCTCTCTGCAAATGCTATTGAAGCATTCTGACACTTTGTCTTGTGTCTCCTAGCCAGACCCTTGCCGTTGTGTGCACGACTTGTGACTGTCGTCACCGTCTAACCAGGCACTGACGCCTAGTCGGCGGCTGTGTCACTAGGAAGCTTCCACGCATCTTCTCGATTTGACTCCTAAGCACTTGCATGCTCTAGCGTAGTGATCCGGGTTGCTGATCCTTCAGGAAAACACGTCCGGTTTATACAGGCATGTGAGAAACCGCCTTGAGCTCGCTCGCTCCAGGGCCGGGTTCGATCCCTGGGTGGCGTCCGGGCCCCACGTTGAGAGATTCGCGTGGGTCGCCCGGTCAACCGGCACTTAGCACTTCGCTCGCTCCTTGCTCACACTCACTTGTTGCTCCCTCATTCACTTTTGTGTTACGTATTCTTGCACCCGATCCATGGTGTCGCTCCCGTCGCTTGCTTGCTTGCTTGCTTGTTCACCGTAGCCACTGGAAAACCTAGGCAGCAGGTTGGGGCAGCAGCGTTGTTGATGTAGCATGCGGGCTTCCACGCTCATTGCTTAAGTCAGCTGCCCCCTCAGTCTGCTACTCTAGAATCTAAGTCTGGAAGCTCTGGGTTTGTTACTCAGAAACGCGCGCGCCACAGTTAGCGCCAGAAAGCAGCTGAAAACTGAAAGTAACTAGTTAGGAATGAAGATTGAGCAACAATGGGAGACCCCTCCAAGTTCTAGGCCCCCCACACTAGTGTAAACGTTGTTACTCGGCTAACCATCCAATCAGAAAATAGTGCCACACCTATTTTCTGGCAGGCAGGGTTTTCTCGGTGAGCCCTGCCAGATGCCCGACAGCCCAAAACCCGGGGGTCGTCCGTTTTGCCTGAAAACTGGACCATACCATAACACCGACATTGCGAACGCAGTCCTGCGGTCAGAAACAGCTAGAAAAATAGTAGCAAGGAGTTATGGCTGCCCGAACCCTGGCAGTGCCTACGATGGTCCATGATGCCGAACAGGGCCATGCAACATGTAACAAGGACCCTAGACAGAGCATGACGATGCAGACGTGATGGGACGCGCTCGGCGCATGCAGACAGCAACTGCGGTGACAGTGACCACCGGCAGCACGACCGTCGAGGAGGCCTGCTGATGGAGCTGAGCACGTCGCTGGTGATAGGAGGCTCCAACGAACTGCGAGAAGACCTCAGCGTGCGTTGGCTCCACCGGACGACCCTCCATCAGCGTCAAGTCTCGTCGTCAGTCATCTCCACGCCGATGTACACAAGTAGGGAGGACACGACAAAGCACAATGAAAGATGCGCAAAAACCAACACTCCCCCATGACTCACAGGCGTAGTCCACATAGGCGGGTAGAGACACGGTCAACATCCAGACTCCCCCAGGGCACGCAGAGACGCACGCAGAGACAAAGAGGGCCACTCACGGACGCACGCCGACTGAGATCACAGCCTTCTTGAACGAGTCCCGCTTCAGTGCCTTGATCGGGAAGTCAGCCAGCTTCCATGCTGTCTCAACCCACACGATGCTGATGCTGCCGTCATGCAAAAATGAACGCACATAGTGATACTCAACATTGATGTGCTTTGTGCGTGTGTCATACACACGGTCATTGTCGGCGATGGCCATGGCAATCTCATTGTCACAATGCAAGGTGATGGATGCGACAGAGTGACGCAACTCGGACAACAGACGACGCAACCACACACTCTCACACGTGCCTGAGCCAAGGGCAACGTACTCAGCCTCAGCAGTGCTACGTGCAATGTACCCCTGCTTACCACTGCGCCAGGATACAGCTGTGCCGCCGATCAGAAAGATCCAGCCGGTGAGACTCTTACCGTCTGGACAGCCGGCGCAGTCACTGCTGGTGTAGACGCGATGGGATGCACTCGGCGCATGCAGACAGCAACTGCGGTGACAGTGACCACCGGCAGCACGACCGTCGAGGAGGCCTGCCGATGGAGCTGAGCACTTGCAGGTTGCCCTGGGATCGATCATGCTCGAGCTCCATGCCCAGGAAGACTCGGGCAGACCCGAGATCCTTCATCTGGTAGACGGCGTGCACCGGGTCTTTGACACGCTGGATGGCGGCCGTGTCTGGCAACGCAATGAGGAGACCGTTGACGTAGACCAGCACTGCGGTCAAGGTCTGACCTCGCGGGCTGACGAATAGTGCGGGGTCAGTGGTGGTGCGCTAGAGGCCGCCACGGAGAAGCGTGCTGCTAATCTCCTGGTTCCAGCACCGAGACGACTGCTTCAGGCCATAGAGGGCCTTCTGCAGCCGCCAAACTCTCCCAGTGCCGTCGTCGAAGACTGGGGGCTGCACCATGTAGAGCTCCTCACCCTCTAGTGAGCCATGGAGGAATGCGTTGCTCACGTCCATCTGATGCAGCTCCCACCGATGCTGGGCAACTAGGCTGAAGAGCGCCCGGCTAGTGGAGAACCGACCATCTGGGGCAAAGATCTGGTCGTAATTGATCCCAGGGACCTGAGCAAACCCTTTTGCTATGAGGCGGGCCTTGTACTTGTCCAAGGACCCGTCAGGCTTCCACTTGCGCCGAAAGACCCACTTGGCACCAATGGCCTTCCGACCTGGAGGGAGGTCAACGAGGTCATACACGTGGTGCTGACGGATAGCAGCGAGCTCCTCGGCGTAGGCAGCATCCTAATGTGCGGCCTCAGGAGAGGCTCGAGCCTCACGTAGGGTGGCTGGGTCCTCCGGGCGTGATGTGGACCGGACTGAGAGGGCGTGTGCATCACGAGCTCCAGGTGGGATGCGGGCGAGTGCAGTCACAACAGCATGCCGATGCTCGTGATGAAGCATGGCATAGCCCAATGCAGAGCCCGGGTGAAGGTCTGCGATGATGGCCGAAGTGGTCACGCCGAGGGCCTTCGTGCCAGGGTCTCCACTCACGACCGTGGGAGTGGAGGAGACACGTGGAGCCACAGGGGGTCGAGGCGCCAGGGGACGCAGTGCGATGGTCTGCACGCTTACTGTCAGCCGAGGTCGGAGGCTGCCACCTGGGCCGCGTGTGTAGCGCGGTCGGGCACGAGATGACACTGAGTCCGACGGGCCAACAGAGGCAGACAGGGCTACTGGCCCGGGGGAGCCAGCGGACGCAACTGGGGGTACCGGCCCGGAGGGACCAGCGGACGCGACTGGGGCAGCTGGTCCGGAGGGGCCAGCGGACGCGACAGGAGCTCCAGGCCTAGAGGGGCCGGTGGACGCAATTGGGGCAGCTGGTCCGGAGGGGCCAGCGAACACGACTGGGGCTGCCGGCCCGGAGGGGCCAGCGGACGCGACTGGGGCAGCTGGTCCGGAGGGGCCAGCAAAGACGACAGGGGCTGCAGGCCTAGAGGGGCCGGTGGACGCGACTGGGCCAGCTGGTCCGGAGGGGCCAGCAGACACGACTCGGGCTGCTGGCCCGGAGGGGCCAGCGGACACGACTGGGGCAGCTGGTCCGGAGGGGCCAGCGGATGCGAGAGGGGCTGCAGGCCCAGAGGGGCCGGAGGACGTGACTGGGGCAGCTGGTCCAGAGGGACCAACGGACACGACTGGGGCTGCCGGCCCGGAGGGGCCAGCGGACGCGACGGGGGCTGTTGGCCCGGGGGGGGTGGAGGACGCGATAGGGGCTGCCAGCTCAGAGGGACGGAGTGACGTGTCACCTGGAAGCGACAGGACAGAGGACGGATTCACCACTCCCCCGCGCGACGGGAGGGACACGGACGAGCCGGAGCGGATGAGATCGCGGGGAAACAGGTCCTTTAAGAAGAGGGCATCGCGGGACTCGACCATGTAGTGTCGGAATGGGTCCCAGAAGCGCCAGGCTTTGGACTGACGAGACACACCGAGGAAGGTGCAGGGGCTTCTGCGGGGGGGGCGAGCTTGCCGCCCTGTTGTGGGGCAGGCAGCCACACAACGGCCACCCAACCCCAGACGCGAGCCGGGCGAAGGTCAGCGCGCCGACCGCACCAGTGCTGGTATGGCGTGGACTAGCGGGGAAGGGGACCGTGGGGAATCCGGTTCCAGACCCAGGTCATGTAGGTCATGGCTTCAAAACAGAAGCCATCGGAGAGACCAGATTCGACCCGCATGGTGCGGACGGCGTCGGCCATGGTACGGTTCCATCGTTCGGAGACGTCGTTCTGGGCGGGTGTGTAGGGCGCAGACGTCTCATGGTGGATCCCGCGGGAGGCGAGAAAGGTCGTGGCCTCACCCATGTACTCTCCACCACGATCGGAGTGAAAGCGGCGAAGAGAGCGGCCACACTCGCGCTCCGCGAGGACAAGCCAGTCCTGAATGACTCGGGCGACATCGCTTTTCTGTCAGAGACAGAAGACCCAGCGGCAGCGAGAGTAGTCGTCCGTAAGGGTGAGGACATAGCGGCCATGCTCATTGACAGACTCGGTGGGGAGAGGACCCATGACGTCTGAGTGGACAAGGTCGAGAGGGGCGGATGCACGGGAGGAAGACAATGGGTACGTGGACCGGTACATCTTCCCCTGAGCGCAATCAATGCACTCAGTAGGGCACGGGAGAGGGAAAGTCTCCGGGTCAAGAGCATGCTCTCTACGGCGGCGGAGTGGACGTTGCAAAGGCGGCGGTACAAGAGGGGGGTGTGCTAAGGAGAAAGTGTACTGGTGACAAACACATGGCATATGGCGGCCGACGGGGAGGAGACGGGAGGAGAAGAGGAGAGGCGAGGAACATGCCACAGGTTGCCACGGGCGGTGGCGTGCAGTACGACAAGACCAGACGGACGCAACGACACAGTGCCGACACCACGCGAGTGTGCAACGTCCATGCTCATGCGATCAAGGGCAGTCACGGACAGGAGGCTGAGCTCGAGACCAGGGACGAAGAGGACATCGGTCAGAAAGACGTCACCGGCAGGACCACGGAAACGAACGANAACACATGGCCTGTGGCGGCCGACGGGGAGGAGACGGGAGGAGAAGAGGAGAGGCGAGGAACATGCCACAGGTTGCCACGGGCGGTGGCGTGCAGTACGACAAGACCAGACGGACGCAACGACACAGTGCCGACACCACGCGAGTGTGCAACGTCCATGATCATGCGATCAAGGGCAGTCACGGACAGGAGGCTGAGCTCGAGACCAGGGACGAAGAGGACATCGGTCAGAAAGACGTCACCGGCAGGACCACGGAAACGAACGACGCCGACACCACGGACAGGCAACACCTGTCCGGAACCCGTGCGGACACCGAAGACATCGCCTATAGGGCCGAGCATACTGAAGGCCTCATGAGAGGCCGTCATGTGATGCGTGGCCCCGGAGTCGATGATCCAAATGTCAGCAGGGTCCTGGACAGGGGTCGCCAAGTCGCTAACGGTCACATGGCAGCAAGCGAGGGACGCGGACGCGGTGGAAGGAGGGGCAAAGCGAGACTGCCAATCGTCAAGCCACGCAATGTCGTCAAGGAAGCGGGTGGAGGAGACCACAGGAGACGACGAGACAGACAAAGAAATGGGACACGACCGCCGCTCAGTCTCAGTCATGCAGGGCTGGGCAGGAGGGCAGGAGGTGACGCAACTCGCACTTCCCTGGGGAGGAGGGCAAGGCAGGCCAAGCTAGAGCGCGATGAACTGCTCTAGCTGATGCTCGAGGGAGGACGGCGTGGGAGTGTAGACGGAGTGCGGAGTGACGGCGCCGGAGCCGGGTAGTAGGAGGACTGAGCCGGCGAAGGCAGCAGAGGCACCGACGGCTGTGGGAAGTACTGCTACGGGTAGTACTGCTACGGCGCGGGCGTCTGCAGGACAGGCGGAGCTGTCGGAGTGGTAGAGCTGCTTGACGAGGGAGGCGTGTCAGGGCCGGCAGTAGCGACGGGGGCAGAGGCGAGACGGCGCTCCCGCTGGCGACGCATGGTGGCGATGACACGCGCCTCATCCGTCAGGAGAGGGTACGTGTATCACCCGTGCCCGGGCTGGCCACAGTTGTGGCAAACCAAGCCACCACCGCTGGACCCGGTCGACGACTGCTGCCGTTGCTCTTGTGGTGGATCCTTGCCCTTCTTGTTCCGGCTTTTCTTCTCCTTCCCCAAAGGCGATGAGGTAGCTGCGATGGGGGAGGCGACGGCCACGGAGGCAACGGCAGGGGAGGCGACGACTAGTGATGCAAGAGCCTCCGTGCGATGGAGCTCGGACTCCTGGCGAGCTTCCTCAATGCGGAGGAAGAGCTCGTATGCCCAGGGCATAAGGGTGCCCTGGGCCGCCATGGTGGAGAGGACGTCCTAGGGGTAGTGCATGAAGACGTCCGCGTACGCACTGGTGGCGGCGCGCTTGATGGTAAGGAGGGTGGACAGAGGAGGTGCAACAGATCTGCCAAGACGACGAAGGATATCCTCTGCCCGCTGCCAGTAGGCAGTGACTGTCTTGGTCTCCCCCATGTGCAAGGAGTTAAACTCCTGCAGCAGACGGCTGATCTCAACGTCGCGGGACAGACGGTGGGGCCTGGTGAGGACGTGCCATGCGGCTGCGGGGTTTGGGATGTTGCCAGAGGTGAAGTCGCCGAGGAAAGGCTCTAGGGCCAGGTGGGAAGCTGGAGGGGCGATTGGGACGAGGGCACGGACGGCGCGACCAGCGTCATACAGCTGGTTGGCCTGGGTGGCGTCGTAAGGGAGGGTGTAGTATGCCCACAGGCCCTCACCTTGCGCCCAGATCCGGAAGCTGAGCTCCTAGCTCCGGAACTGCTCGCCAGCCTGAAGCGGCGGCGGCGGTGTCTCAAAGTCCTTCTGCCTACTGCCGGCGCCAAGAGTGAGGCCAAGGACGGAGGACACTGTGTGCCGCTGGTGTTGAATCTGCTGCTATGCCAGGTAGTATGTGGCAGCAGACACAGCTGGGTTGACGTGCCCTGGAGGGACGAATGGCGGCGGCGCACTGGTGGCAGTCTGGGAGGCTACTGGCTACAACGCTGCCATCTGCTATGTCAAGATGGCGAGCTGTTGCTGAAGAGCGACGAGGGGATCAGGGTTGCCACCAACGACACCAGTGGGCTGGTGCTGCTGCTGCTGCTGCTGCTACAGCTGATGCTGCTGCTGCTACAGCTGCTGCTGCTGCTGCTACAGCTGCTACTGCTGTAGCTGCTGCTACTGTAGTTGCTGCTGCTACTACTGCTGCTACTGTTGCGACGGCGACTGCGGCAGCTGCTGCTGCTGCTGCTACTGCTGCTGCTGCGACGGTGGTAGCGGCGGCTGCTGCTGCTGCTGCTACTGCTGCTGCTACTGCTGCTGCAGTTGTTGCAGAAAAGGGGGGGTAGGGGTCCCCCCAGCAGAGAAGGACCCCTCCTCGCTTGGGCTACCAGCCATGGTTTGATGTCCCTTGTGTTTCTCCTTCTTTTCCTTTGTCTTTGTGTCGCTGATGTCAGCAGTGCCTTGGGGCGGTGGGGATCCTACCCACCCCTTTGGTCTTCTCCCTTTCCTTTCTTCCCCCTTTTTCTTGTTGATGACGTCTGTAGTGACGTCAGCAGTGACGTCAGCAGTGACGTCAGCAACGGCGGTTGTTGGGGCCGCCGCTACTGCTGTTACTGGTGATGCTGCTGCAACCGCTGCTGCTACTGCTGTTGCTGCTGCTGCTCCTACTGCTACTGCTGCTGCTGTTGTTGTTGCCGTTGCTGCTACTGCTGCTATTTGCTAATACTGCTGCTATTGCTGCTGTAGTTGCAGCTGCAGCTGCTGTTGCTGTGAGCTACTATGGCTGCTGTGGCTGCTACAGCTCGCTGCTACTACTACGCGCTGCTGCAGCTGCTGCGTACTACAGCTACTGCTCGCTGCTATTGCGGGCTGTTGCAGCGAGCTGCGGGGGTGGGGGATTTTTTTTGTTTCGTTTTTTTGTTTTGTTTTTTCTCTCACAACGGGCAACAGCTCGTTGTCTGCTACAAGCAGCGGGCTGCTGCTCGCTTGGCAGCAACGGGCTGCTACTCGCTGGCAGTAGCGGGCTGCTGCTCGCTGCTCGCTCGCTGCGAGCAGCAAGCAATAGCAGCCACGGCTGGCAGCTGCTAGCCGCTGCTCGCTGCTGCTGCTGTTGCAGCTGGCTGCTGCTACAGCTCGCTACAACAGCTGCTGCAGCTCGCTGCTCTTGCACACTACTGTAGCTGTTGCGTGCTGCAGCTGCTCCTTGCTGCCACTGCGAGCTACTGCTGCGGGCTGCTGTTGCGCGTTGCTGTTGTTGCTGCTACAACGAGCTGTTGTTGCTGCGGGATGCTGCGAGCTTCTGTTCCTGCCTGCTGCTGCTGGCTGCTGTTGCGGTTGCTCGCTGTCGTTGCCTGTGGTTGTTGGTGGTGCGAGTCACTGCACCTGGGTCACGTTGCAGCTTGCGTCGTCGCCCGCAGATGTCAGACGCCGCCTGCCGCTCACCTCCTCGCGTCATGCGTGGGGGTCAGTGCTGCTAAAAAATTTTGGTAGCATTTCCCCCAGCCCAGTGGCCGTAGGAAAAAATCTGACGCCGCCACCAGGCGGGTCAATGCTGCCGAAAAAAATACGGCAGCATTTCCCCTGCACTTGCGCGTATGGGAGTCCCCCGGTGTTGTCTGGCACCTGTTCGCAAGTCTTTTGCTGCTGCTGTTACGCTCTGGCTCTGATACCACGCTGGAAAACCTAGGCAGCAGGTTGAGGCAGCAGCGTTGTTGATGCAGCGTGCGGGCTTCCACGCTTGTTGCTTAAGTCAGCTGCCCCCTCAGTCTGTTGCTCTAGAATCTAAGTGTGGAAGCTCTGGGTTTGTTACTCTGAAGCGCGCGCGCCAGAGTTAGCGCCAGAAAAAAGCTGAAAACTGAAAGTAACTAGTTAGGAATGAAGAATGAGCAACAATGGGAGACCCCTCCAAGTTTTAGCCCCCCCCCCACTAGTGTAAAAGTTGTTACTCAGCTAACCAGCCAATCAGAAAATAGTGCCACACCTGTTTTCTGGCAGGCAGGGTTTTCTCGGTGAGCCCTGCCAGACGCCCGACAGCCCAAAACCTGGGCGTCGTCCGTTTTGCCTGAAAACTGGACAATATCATGATACCGATGCTGCAAACGCAGTCGTGCGGTCAGAAACAGCTAGAAAAACAGTAGCAAGGAGTTATGGCTGCCCGAACCCAGGCAGTGCCTACGAAAGTCCATGATGCCAAACAGGGCCATGCAACATGCAACAAGGACCCTCGACAGAGCGATGCAGACGCGATGGGACGCGCTGGGTGCATGCACACAGCAACTGCGGTGACAGTGACCGCCGGCAGCACGACTGCCGTGGAGGCCTGCCGATGGAGTTGAGCACGTCACTAGTGTTGGTTTGTGTGGCTTCCACCCGTCACGACCGACACTGCTAGTTTACCGATATACCCACATTCAGGGTATATCGTAGAGGAGGGCGTGACGACACGACGGGCCTTCGGACTGCACCGAGACTTCTTGAGCACCTACGACAGCGCCGGCGAGACGCGGTCGATGCGTTCCGGTAGCCATGTGGGCTTGTCAGGAGGTAGGAGAGTTTTCTCGGTGGGTTCTGACCTGCGCACCCGGTTGACTGTACCGGTGCGACGAGGAGACCCGATGGCTATCGTGGGGCTTCTGATGTTTGGAAATCTGTCTGTGATGTCTGGACGTTGATTCCGAGATGTTTGGGCACTGCTCATGTTTTCTCGGTGGTCGAGACCCGGGCACTCAGAGAGTTGTTCCGGTGCCTCGATGAGACCACCTTTGTTACTCTCGTGGTGTATGTAGTGTGTTCTCCCTGTTGACTCATTTGGGTTTAGCAGGGGTGACGGGGCCCGGTGCGGTTAGCTGCCGGCGCCCTTATATAAACCCGCTATGGGCTCATTTGTAAATTCTCATTGTTCTTTATATTCAGCGTTCCAGACTTAGCCAAATTCTTGCCGTCTTGCATCACACTCACACACAGAGCTCATGTTCGTTTTTGCATGGGCCTGCATGCCCTAAAATTGTTTCCAATTTGGTATCAGAGCACAGGGGGGCGTGTGAGCAGCAGAAGCAGCAGCAGTGGACGGAACGCAAAGAGAACGCGCCACGTGGCGCCACGCTGGCAGTAGCATGAGGGAGCGCGAAACGACTACACGTGAACGCCACAGGGGCGGTGAGCCGAGCAGAGCAGCACTAGCGACTGCGGCGGCAACACCATTAGCAGCAGTAGCACGCGTTGGCAGGAGTAGCGTGCACGAGCGGCAGTGACACAGCAATAGCTTGCAACAGTGGCAGTAGCGAGCAGTAGCAGTGAGCAGAAGCAGCAGTGTGCAGCAGCAACTAGCTACGGAGCAGCAGCAGCAGCAGTAGCAGTCGCAGCAGCAGCAGCAGCCGCAACAGCAGTAGCAGCCGCAGTAGCAGCAGCAGCACCAGCAATGGCGGCAGCAACAGTAGCAGCAGTAGCAGCAGCGTGCAACAGCGTGCAGAGCGAAAGCACAAAAAAAAAGGAGGGCAGCAGCACATCAGTAGCAGCAAGCAGCAGTAGCAGCAGCAGCAGCAGCATCCGCAGCAGCTGCACCTGCCACTGCAGCTGCTGCTGCCGCTGCGAGGAGGGCCTCGGAGCCCTCCTCTGAAAGGGGGGGGGCCTCTGAGGGGGCCTGTCGACCCCGTTCGCCAGCCCCCCTCCTCTCCCTCCTTTCTCCCCTTCTCAAGGGGGGCCCTCGGAGGGCCTGCTGAGCCCCTCCGAGGGGCCCTTCGGAGGGGGCCCGTCAGCCTCGCGGGCCCCCTCGGCCTCGTCGGCCCCGTCGGCCCCGTCGGCTGACCGACGGAGGGGCCGGGTCAGAGGGGCGGACAGGACCCCCCCCTCTCGCTCCCTCCTCCCCCCCACACCCACTCGCTCACTCGCTCGCTCAGCGAGCGAGCGAGCGAGCGTGCACGGGAGGGAGGGCCAGACAGGCCGGACAACCCCCCCCCCTCCTGATTCTCTCCGTTCGCCCACCTTCCGGGCAATCGAGAAAAGGGGGGTGAGAAACAAAAAATACGAAAAGGGGTACGCCTGAAAGGAAAAAAAAAAGAGAAAAAGGGGAAAAAAAGAGAAAGGCAAGGGCTTCAGGCGAGCAGAGGGGATCACAAGCAAAAAAAAGGGGGGGTGGTGGGTGCGGACACGACACACTTAAAAAGGGGTCGGAAAAAAAAAACAGGGGGAATCGTCCAAATACTACCGCCCCAGCAGCAACAGCTTTTGTCGTAGCCATAGCGGTGGCGGGTGGAGTTGCAACGACTACTTAGTGAGGGGTAGTTGCAGCTACGTTTCTACTTCGTCCTTCCCCACTGACGACGGCTTGTGCGTCAGCGGCTATTTCCACTTCGAGACGTGTCCTGGATTGGCGTCTCCCTTGGGCTTGTGGATTGGTGCGCGCACTTCACCCCGTGGGATCGACGGCGGATTCGAGTCTTACCGTCTCCGAGGGCTGGGTCGTCTACCGCTTGGAGCAGCAGCCACACCTGCAGCCGCCACCCCTTCTCGTCTTGGAGAAGTCTTTGCTCCATTTGTGGCAGCAACATTGGTCGTCGCGGCTAGTCAGACTCTCGTCTCCGGGTGTGCTGTGGTAGTGCAGCTCTTCCCGTCTGGAGACGTTTGCTGACTCGGACGGCGTGACCTCCACGAGTGATAGTACCTACGGGCCTCATTCTCTCCCGTGGCTTGGTGTTTACCACCGGGAGTAGGTGCCCTCGGCACCTATCCATCGTCCAGCGCACGAGATGAGTGCGCGGACATCTGAGCAGGCGCCCTACGCATTCGCCTGCTACTACTGTGGTGATGGACATCATGGTTGGCGTCGCTGTTGGATGTGCCCTCCCGGCTGGCATCCACCTTGGTTACAGCCTCGTCTGAGCCTGCGTCCTCAACAGCATACGGATCTGCCGGCGTTGGTAGATCCCCTAGCTGGACCTCTGGCGAGCATATTCGCTGAGATCCACAGCCTCCGGCAGACGGTGCAGCGGCTCTGTGACCTTGTCGTCAATGAGCGTGCTTCTGCTACTCGTTCGTCGACGGCCTCTTTGATCACATCTCCTCCATCCTCTCCTCCTTCCTCATCCGATGGTGTACCTTTAGCCCCATCTGCCAGCGAGTCTCAGGCTGCCACCATCCTTTCGATCCTCCACTCTGTTGTGACCACGACGCCACCTCGTGATGACATGTCTTCATGCAGTCGTTCCAGTCGAGTGGCCCAGCGACGTCGGCGTCAGCGTTCCGCATGCCGTACTCGCGCCGGTTTCGATACATCCTCCACCTCCTCGGCTTCCATTGTTGTACCTGTCGAGGGGGAGTGTGGTCATCAGACAGTGCCTATGCTCGTAGCGACAGTAGCCGCACCCCCGCCGTCCTGCCGTGCCTTAGCGTCAGCCAAGGCAGATGCAGATGACAGGGTGGCAGTACTTGACGTGGAGTCTGATCCCGCCATGGAGGTCATGGTGCAGACTTGCGTATCATCGAGCTCGACTTCCACGTTTGGCTGGATCCATATCTTCTACAGCAGCAGGTTGCGTCAGGAGGAGTGCGGGCCCGGCGTCCCTCGGCGGTGCCACTCGCGGCTCCTACCAATGGCGACTCGGCGGTGGCACATGGGTCCCGTACGGATCAGGATGCCTCTTGCGGACTTTCGGCGGAGTTTGTGCAGCAGGCTCACACGAGCCCGACGGAGGTTCCAGTGCAGGAGATATGCGTGTCATCGAGATCGACATCCACGTTGAGACAGGAGCCGGACGTTCTTCAGTAGCAGGTTACCTCAGGAGGAGTGCAGGCACGGCGTCCCTGGACGGTGCCACTTGCGGCTCCGTCCGGTGGAGGCCCAAGACTTTTGGGGAAGAGTGTGCAGACGACTCACACGAGTCCGGCGGATGTTGGAGTACTTGCGACTTGCATGTCATCGAGGTCGACATCTACGCTGGGGTAGCAGCCAGACATTTTGCAGCAGCAGGTTGCATCACGAGGAGGGCAGGTCTCACGTGCCTTGGTGATGCCACTCGCGAATCTGATCAGTAGCGACCTGGCGGCAGCAGAGGAGTATTGTGCGGATCGGGATGTCCCATGCAGATTTCCGGGGGCGTTGGCACACGGGAATCATACTAGCCCGACAACGGTCGCTGTACATGAGCAGAGTCAACCGGCTGGTCTGTTAGAGGTTGAGGCGTTCTTGAGAGCAGCAGTTCTCAGAGATGTCGCTGGGACATATGCTGCAGCAGACACAGTATGCTCCACCGCCTCATCTGCACTACCTGAGGACCAGCTCCAGTGTGAGGAGTCGTCCATGTTCCCACAGTCTTCGGGTTCCCGTACCCACGATGGAGCAGCGACATACATGACGGAGACAGATGATGTCAGCGTTCCCGGCAAGACAGTGCGTGAGCGCCAGTTGCGCTTGTTGGTCGCCTTGACGGACATTGCTGAGCCGGAGCCCTGTACACCTGTGTCCATTATGGCGGCAGTCGAGGACACCGGAGTAGATCCATACATGCAGATGGAGTCACCTCGTCAGCAAGAGCTGAGTTCTTCCCCCTCGATTTCACCTCTTGGTGACGCTACCGATCACATCGACGCCGAGAGTGGCAGTACCTGCACGGACAACGCTTCCACATGCTCTACGGACTCTGACGACTCCTCCTTCTCCTTCTCTCTCGGCATGCGACGGCTCACTCCTCGCATGACAGACACGAGATGTGATGTGGATGCGACACCTGCATCTGCATCCGATGTTCCAGTGTCTTAGCACATTGCGACCTTTGTTGACCCCCAGGAGGCTGCAGCGGCACCTGTTCCATCATCTTCAGCAGCAGAGATGCAGATGGCGCTGTACTCACAAGCTGTGCAGTCTGCATGTACAGCATCCAGTGAGGCAGAGTTCATTCTACACCAGGTCGACATGGGCCACCTCGACATGTCCGAGGCAGATTATGCTGATCTGCAGGAGCGTGTAGTCATGCTACAGCGGGAGATGGTGGCAGCGCGTGAGCGATTCTCAGAGGAGGGTAACATCACTGGTACCGGCAGGAGCCTTCCGGCAGCAGCAGTGATGCTGAGCGTGCCTTCGGCTTTCGCCATCCCGGCTCCTATCGACCCCATCATCGCTCCTCCTTCTTCTGCTGCCGTCACGCACCTTCATCCACCCGACTCACCTGCCCCATCTTCATCTTCATCCACGAGTGGTAATCCGGTTCATCGCTCCAACTCTCCTCTTCTGGCAGTACATGCTTGTGTCTCAGGGTGTCCTATCTCGTATCAAAGGCCAGCTCCGCCACTTCATCCACGCACGCGTGCTGCTTGCCCATCCCCGTTCCTCCGGCGTACACAGATGCATCACGGTAGTGCGGAGGCAGGAGAGACTGTGAGTTGGGACCCTTGGCAGTCACGCGAGGACTGGTATACCCCAGGTGATGCAGATTCACGTGAGGAGTTGTAGCTGGAGACACCACTTCGTCTTTGAGGGAGGGAGTCGACTCGCAGGTGACAGGGGGAGCTGTCTTTACATGATGGATACACTACATGACTCATCGCCCAGGATCTGTTCAGCTACGACATCAGCATCTCCATCGAGGACATCGCTGCCAGGTTCATTTGCCCAGGGGGAGTGTTGTGTGGACCTCGACCTGACGCGACGCCATGGGAGATGCATGGCGAGGTCCATGCTCTGTTCTGAGCATCTACCGCATGTGCCTCACGCTACGTGCCTGCACAGCTGCATACAGATGGTAGTACACTGTTGGTCGAGGAGACCATGTGATCGTGTGTCTTAGTGTGTCGCTATACTGTGTGTGGCATGTGCATGGGAGCTGTTGGTCGAGACCCGGACACTTGGTGCATTGCACCAGTGTCACGAGGAGACCATGTGATCGTGTGTCTTAGTGTGTCGCTATACTATGTGTGGCATGTGCATGCGAGCTGTTGGTCGAGACCCGGACACTTGGTGCATTGCACCAGTGTCACGAGAAGACCATGTGATCGTGTGTCTTAGTGTGTCGCTATACTATGTGTGGCATGTGCATGCGAGCTGTTGGTCGAGACCCGAACACGTGGTGCATTACACCCGTGTTACGAGGAGATCCTCCCTTGATCCTGTGTTTGGATGATGATACTATTGAGTTGGATTGCTCGTAGTGGTCGAGACCCGGACCCTGGTACCGCCATTGTCACGAGGAGACTTTCTTGTCCTCTGACATATGTATGATGTGCATTACACTGGTTTGTGTGCGTGTGCATCACTCCTCACATGGTCGAGACCTAGACACTTGGTGGGCCGTGCCAGTGTCCAGGGAGACCCTAGATGGATAGCAGACGAGTGTGTATGTGTATTTGTGCGAGTTGACTCATGCATGTTATGGCTTGCCATGCATTGCTGTTCCATGCCTTCGCTCATTCGTTCTGGCGTGGACGGCTATCAGCCATGGGGAGTGTTGGTTTGTCTGGCTTCCACCCGTCACGACCGACACTGCTAGTTTACCGATATACCCACATTTGGGGTATATGGCAGAGGAGGGCGTGACGACACGACGGGCCTCCGGACTGCACCGAGACTTCTCCAGCACCTATGACAGCGCCGGCGAGACGCGATCGATGCGTTCCGGCAGCCATGTGGGCTTGTCAGGAGGTAGGAGAGTTTTCTCGGTGGGTTCAGACCCGCGCACCCGGTTGACTGTAACGGTGCGACGAGGAGACCCGATGGCTATCGTGGGGCTTCCGATGTTCGGAAAGCCGTCTGTGATGTCTGGACGTTGATTCTGAGATGTTTTGGCACTGCTCATATTTTCTCGGTGGTCGAGACCCGGGCACTCGGAGAGTTGTTCTGGTGCCTCGAGGAGACCACCTTTGATACTCTCGTGGTATATGCAGTGTGTTCTCCCTGTTGACTCATTTGGGTTCAGCAGGGGTGACGGGGCCCGGTGCGGTTAGCTGCAGGCGCCCCTATATAAGCCCGCTAGGGGCTCATTTGTAAATTCTCCTTGTTCTTTATATTCAGCGTTCCAGACTTAGCCAAATTCTTGCCGTCTTGCATCGCACTCACACACAGAGCTCATGTTCGTTTTTGCATGGGCCTGCATGCCCTAAAATTATTTCCAATTGCTGGTGAGAGGAGGCTCCAGCGAACGGCGAGAAGACCTCAGCGTGCGTCAGCTCCACCGGACGACACTCCATCAGCGTCGAGTCTTGCTGTCAGTCATCTGCAGGCCGATGTACACAAGCCGGGAGGACACAACATAGCACAATGAAAGATGCGCAAAAACCAACAATAGCAACCAAAGCTGTTGGTTTTCGTGCATCTCTCATTGTACTCTGTTGTGTCCTCCCGACTTGTGTACATCGGCGTGCAGATGACTGACGGTGAGCCTCGACGCTGCTCGAGTGTCGCTCGGTGGAGCCGACTCGCGCTGAGGCCCACGCACCGTTCGCTGGAGCCTCCTCCCTCCCGCCATGCGCTCAGCTCCATGAGCAAGCCTCCTCGGAGGTCGGGCCGCCGGCGGTCACTTCCTCTGGAGATGCTGTTTGCATGCACCCATCGTTGTTTCTGGTTGTGGCATTACGTCTGCAGCATCATGGTGTGTCCAGGGTCCATCTCTCCTGCTGTGTGGCCCTGTTTGGCATCACTGGCTGTCGTAGGCACTGCCTGGGTTCGGGCAGCCATAACTCCTTGCTGCTATTTTTCTAGCTGATTCCGAGCGCATGACTGCGTTTGCAGCGTCGGTATTATGGTATGGTCTAGTTTTCAGGCAAAACGGACGACGCCCGGGTTTTGGGCTGTTGGGGGTCTGGCAGGGCTCACCAAGAAAACCATACCCGCCAGAAAGTAGGCCTATGACTATTTTCTGATTTGCTGGTTAGCTGAGTAACAAATTCTACACTAGCGGGGGGGGGAGCTAGAACTTGGAGGGGTCTCCCATTGTTGCCCATTCTTCATTGCTAATTAGTTACTTTCAGTTTCCAACTGCTTTCTGGAGCAAACACTGGCGCGCGCACTTCTGCGTAACAAACCCAGAGGCTGCAGACTTTGGCAACTAGTGTTGGTTTTTGCGCTCATTGTGCTCTGTTGTGTCCTCCCGGCTTGTGTACATCGGCGTGCAGATGACTGACGGTGAGACTCGACGCTGATGGAGTGTCGTCCGGTGGAGCCGACGCACGCTGAGGTCTTCTCGCAGTTCGCTGGAGCCCCCTCTCTCCGGCGACGTGTTCAGCTCCATCGGCAGGCCTCCTCGGCGGTCGCGCTGCCGGCAGTCACTGCCACCGCAGTCGCTGTCTGCATGCGTCCAGCGCGTACTGTCGTGCCTGCGTCGTCATGCGCTGCCTAGGGTCCCAGTTGCATGTTGCATGGCCCTGATTGGCAGCATAAACCATCGTGGGCACTGCCTGGGTTCAGGCTGCCATAACTCCTCGCTACTATTCTTCTAGCATATTCTGACTGCACGGCTGCGTTCGCAGCGTCGGTATTATGGTATGGTCCAGTTTTCAGGAAAAACGGACGACGCCCGGGATTTGGGCTGACGGCCGTCTGGCAGGCCTCACCGAGAAAACCTGCCAGCCTGAAGTTAGCTATTTTCTGATTGGCTGATGAACTGAGTAACAAGCTCTACAGAGCTGGGGGGGGGCTAGAACTTGGAGGGGTCCCCCATTGCTGTTCATTATTCATTGCTAATCAGTTACTATTAGTTTTCAGCTGCTTTCTGGCGCTAACACTGGCGCGCGCACTTCTGAGTAACAAACCCAGAGCTTCCAGACTTAGATTCTAGAGCAGCAGACTGAGGGGGCAGCTGACTTAAGCAACGAGCGTGGAAGCCCGCACGCTGCATCAACAACGCAGCTGCCCCAACCTGCTTTCTAGTTTCTTTCTTGGTATCAGAGCCAGAGCGTAGCAGCAGCAGCAGCAGACTGACGTACAGGTGCCAGACAACACCGGCGGACTCCCATACGCGCCAGTGCAGGGGAAATGCTGCCGGATTTTTTCCGGCAGCATTGACCCACCTGGTGGCGGCGTCAAAATTTTTCCCACGGCCACTGGGCCAGGGGAAATGCTGCCGGATTTTTTCCGGCAGCACTGACCCCCACGCTGGACGCAAGGGAGTGAGCGGCCGACCACGCGAGGCACCTGCTGACGACGGCGTAAGGCATTGATGTCCTCAGGTGTGACTGAACGCAGCAGCAGCAGCAGCTTGCCGCGGCAGCGAGCAGTGGCAGCAGCGGCTAGCAGCAGCAGCAGATAGCAGCGGCTGGTAGCAGCAGCAGCCCGCAGAAACAGCAGCCGGCAGCACCAGCAGCTGCAGCGAGCAGCAGCCTGCAGCAGCAGCTGCTTGCAACAGCAAGCAGCAGCAGCAGCACGCGGTAGCAGCAGCAACGGCAGCAGCTGCAGCAGTAGGCGGCAGCAGCTGCATCAGCTCGCAGCAGCTGCAGCTACAGAAGCCCGCATCAGCAACTGTTGCAGCTGCGAGCAGCTAGCTGCTCGCAACGAGCAGCAAGCAGCCAGCTGCTCGCTGAAAGCAGCCAGCTGCTCGCAGCGAGCAGCCAGCTGCTCGCAGCGAGCAGCGAGCAGCTAGCTGCTCCCTGTGAGCAGCCAGCTACTCGCAGCGAGCAGCAAGCAGCCAGCTGCTTGCTGCGAGCAGCCAGCTGCTCGCAGCGAGCATCGAGCAGCCAGCTACGAGCTGCGAGCTCCTCGCAGCGAACAAGCAAAACCGGAAAAAGAAAACAACAATAAAAAACGGGGACCTACCCCCCCCCCCGATCTGTCCCTTTATTAAGGAGCAGAAGCAGCAGCAGCCGCTGTAGCAGCAACAGCAGCAGCAGCAACAGCAGAAGCTATAGCAGCAGCAGCAACAGCAACAGCTATGGCAGCAGCACCTGCTACAGCAGCCACAGCAGTAGCAGCAGCAGCAACAACAACAACTACAACAGCAGCAGCAGCAGCACAGCAGCAGCAACAGCAGCTGCTGTAGCAGCGACAGCAATAGTAGTGGCAGCAGCAGCAGCAGCAGCAGCATCAACAGCAGCGGCTGCAACAACCACTGCTGACGTCAGCAGCTGTCCGCTGACGTCACTGCTGACGTCATCAACCACATACACCAAAAAAAAGGGGGAAACTAGTAGGACACAAGGGGACTCTGCTAACGTCTGCCATCCTTAGCAGACGTCACTCTTGACTTTGCAGCACACACCCAACACCAAAGGACACAAACATAAAAAAAAACAAGCCTTTGGAAACACCATGGCTGACTCTCACGAGGCGGAGGGGTCCTCCTCTGCGGGGGGGACCCCTACCTCCCCTTTCTTGCGGCGCCTGCAGCTGCAAGAGCTGCAGCAGCAGTAGCAGCAGCAGCGGCAGCCGCAGCAGCAGTAGCAGCAGCAACAGCAACAGCAGCAGCAGTAGCGGCAGCCGCAGCAGCGGCAGCAGATACAACAGCCACACCAGTCGCCGCAGCAGCAGCAGCGGCTGCAGCAGCAGCAGCAGCAGCCACTACACCAGCAGCAGCAGCAACAGCAGCGGCAGCAGCAGCAGCAGCAGAAGCAACAACAGCAGCAGCAACAACAACGGCTGCCACTACAGCAGCAACAGCAACAGCATCGGCAGCAGTAGCAACAGCAGCCGCTGGAGCCCCAGCAGCCAACTGGTGTCGTCTGCGACAACCTTGATCCCATCGTCGCTCTTCAGCACCAGCTCGCCGCCTTGACGCAGTAGCTTGCTGCGCTACAGCAGCCTCCCAGCCTGCCACCAGTGTGCTGCCATCATTTGTCCCTCCAGGACACGCAAGCCCGGTTGTGTCAGCAGACACATATTTCCTGGCACAGCAGCAGACTCAGCGCCAGCGGCAAACAGTGACCTCCGTCCTTGGCCCCACTCTTGGTGCCGGCCGCAGGCAGAAGGACTTTGAGACGTCGCCGCCGCCGCTTCAGGCCGGCGAGTAAATCCGGAGCTGGGAACTCAGCTTCCGGATCTGGGCCCAAGGTGAGGGTCTCTGGATGTACTACACCCTCCCTTATGACTCCACCCAGGCCGACCAGCTGTATGACGCAGGTCGCGCCATTCGTGCCTTAGTCGCAGTCGCTCCTCCGGCGTCCCGCCTGGCCCTCGAGCCTTTCCTTGGCGACTCTACCACTGACATCCCTCCAAACCCTGCCGCCGCCTGGCATGTCCTCACCAGGCCCCATCGCCTGTCCAGCGACGCTGAGATCAGTCGCCTGCTCCGGGAGTTCAACTCCCTACACATGGGGGAGACCGAGACGGTCACTGCCTACTGGCAGTGGGCAGAGGACATCCTTCGACGTCTCGGCACATCCGCTCCGCCCCCTCTGTCCGTGCTTCTCACCATCAAGTGCGGCGCCACCAGCGCGTACGCGGACGTCTTCGTGCACTACCCCCAGGACGTCCTCTCCACCATGGCGGCCCAAGGCACCCTCATGCCCTGGGCGTACGAGCACTTCCTCCGTGTTGAGGAAGCTCGACAGGAGTCCCAGCTCCATCGCATGGAGGCACTTGCATCCCCTGCCGTCGCCTCTCCTGCCGGTGCCTCCCTCCCCGTCGCTTCACCTGCCGTTACATCCGTGGTCGTCGCCTCCCCCGCCGCAGCTACCTTGTCGACGTCAAAAACGAAGAAGAAGCGCAAGAACAAGAAAGACAAGGGTCCGTTGCAACAGCAGCAGCAGCAGTCGTCGACCAGATCCAACGGTGGTGGCGCGGTCTGCCACAATTGCGGTCGGCCTGGACACGGGTGGTACACATGTCCCCTCCCGAAGGACGAGGCCCGCGTCATCGCCACCCTACGGCGCTAGCGGGAGCACCGTCTTGCCTCTGCCGCCGTCGCTACTATTGACACTCCGACCTCGTCTAGCAGCTCGGCCGCTCCGACAGTTTTGCCTGTCCTGCAGATGCCCCCGCAGCAACAGTACTACTCCCAGACATCGGCGCTTCCGTTTCCTTTGCCGGCCCAATCCTCACACTACCCGGGCTTCGGCGCTGTGACTCCGTACTCGGCCTACACTCCCGGGTCATCCTCCTGTGAGCGTCAGCTGGAGCAGTACATCGCGCTCCAGCTTGGCCTGCCTCGCCCTCCTCCCCAGGGAAGTGCGAGTTGCGTCACTTCTTGCCCTCCTGCACAGCCCTACATGACTGAGTCTGAGCTGCGGTCCTGTCCCGTCTCTTGATCTTTCTCGTCGTCTTCTGTGGTCTCTTCCACCCCACTCCTTGACGACATTGCGTGGCTTGACGATTGCCAGTCTCGTTTCGTGCCCCCTTCTACTGCGTCTGTGTCCCTTCCTTGCTGTCATGTGACCGTCAGCGATCTGGCGACACCTGTCCAGGACCCTGTTGAGACCTGGATCATCGACTCCGGGGCCACGCATCACATGAAGGCCTCTCGCGAGGCCTTCAGTATGCTTGGCCCTGTCGCCGATGTCTCCGGTGTCCGAACGGGCTCCGGACAGGTGTTACCGGTCCGTGGTGTTGGTGTGGTTTGTTTCTGTGGTCCTGCTGGTGACATCTTTCTAATTGATGTTCTCTTCGTCCCTGGTCTCGAGCTCAGCCTCCTTTCCGTGACTGCCCTTGACCGCATGAGCATGGATGTTGTGCACTCGCGTGGTGTTGGCACAGTGTCGTTGCATCCGTCTGGTCTTGTCATCCTGCATGCCACCGCCCGTGGCAACCTGTGGTATGCCCCTCGCCTCCTCTCTTCTTCTCCCGTCTCTGCCTCGTCTGCCGCCACAGGCCATGTTTTCGTGACCAGTACGCTTTCTCCTCAGCACACCCGCCTCTTGCACCGCCGCCTTTGTCACGTCCATTCCGCCGCCATAGACAGCATGCTCCGCACCCAGCCGGCCAAGGGCCTTGACCCAGAGACTTTCCCTCTCCCGTACCCCACTGAGTGCATTGATTGCGCTCAGGGGAAGATGCATCGATCCACGTACCCCTTGTCTTCCTCCCATGCGTCCGCCCCACTCGACCTGGTCCACTCGGACGTCATGGGCCCTCTCCCCACCGCGTCCGTCGGGGAACACGGCCGCTATGTCCTCACCCTCACAGACGACTATTCCCGCTACCGCTGGGTCTTCTGCCTCCGGCAGAAGAGCGATGTCGCTCGGGCCGTTCAAGACTGGCTCGTCCTTGCCGAACGCGAGTGTGGCCGCCTTCTTCGCCGCTTTTTCTCTGATCGCGGCGGCGAGTACACGGGCGAGGCCAAGGCCTTTCTCGCCTCCCGCGGCATCCACCATGAGACGTCTGCGCCCTACACACCCGCCCAGAACTGCGTCTCCGAGCGCTGGAACCGCACCATGGCCGACGCCGTCCGCACCATGCGCGTTGAGTCCGGTCTGTCTGATGGCTTCTCTTTTGAGGCCATGGCCTACATGACCTGGGTATGGAACCGGATTCCCCACGGTCCTCTTCCCCGCCAGTCCACACCCTACCAGCACTGGTGCGGTCGGCGCGCGGACCTCCGCCCCGCTCGCGTCTGGGGCTGCGTCGCCATTGTATGGTTGCCCGCCCCACAGCAGAGCGGCAAACTCGCCCCGCGCGGCCGCCCCTGCACCTTCCTCGGTGTGTCTTGTCAGTCTAAGGCCTGGCGGTTCTGGGACCCGTCCCGGCACTGCATCGTCGAGTCCCGCGATGCCCTCTTCTTTTAGGACCTATTTCCCCGCGACCTCATCTGCTCCGGCTCATCCGTGTCCCTCCCGTCGCGTGGGGGAGTGGTGAGTCCGTCCTCCGTCCTGTCGCTTCTGGGTGACACAGCACTCCGTCCCTCGGAGCCAGCAGCCCCAGTCGCGTCTGCTGGCCCCTCCGGGCCACCAGCGCCGACCGCGTCCGCTGGCCCCTCTGGGCTAGCAGCCCCAGTCGCGTCCGCTGGCCCCTCCGCGCCAGCAGCCCCAATCGCGTCCGCTGGCCCCTCCGGGCCAGCAGCGCCGGTTGCGTCCGCTGGCCCCTCCGGACCAGCAGCCCCAGTCACGTCCGCTGGCCCCTCCGGGCGAGCAGCGCCGGTTGCGTCCGCTGGCCCCTCCGGACCAGCAGCCCCAGTCACGCCCTCTGGCCCCTCCGGGCCAGCAGCCCCAGTCGCGTCCGCTGGCCCCTCCAGGCCAGCAGCGCCCATCGCGTCCGCTGGCCCCTCCGGGCCAGCAGCCCCAGTCGCGTCCGCTGGCCCCTCCTAGGCCAGCAGCGCCGGTCGCGTCCGCTTGCCCCTCCGGGCCAGTGGCCCCAGTCGCGTCTGCTAGCCCCTCCGCCCCAGCAGTGCCGGTCGCGTCCGCTGGCTCCTCTGCGCCAGACGTCCCGTCCGCCTCCGTTGGCCCGTTAGACGCGGTGACATCTCCTGCCCGGTCGCGCTACACACGTGGCCCAGGCAGCAGCCTCCGACCTCGGCCGACAGTGCAGACCGTCGCACCGCGTCCCGTGGCACCTCGACCTCCTGTGGTTCCACGTGTCTCCTCCACTCCCTCGGTCATGAGTGGGGACCCTGGCACGAAGGCTCTCGGCCTGACCACCTCGGCCATCATCTCCGACCTTCACCCGGGCTCTGCACTGGGCTATGCCATGCTTCATCACGAGCATCGGCATGCTGTCATGGCTACACTCGCCCGCATCCCACCTGGAGCTCGTGATGCGCACGACCTCTCCGTCCGGTCCACAGCACGCCCGGAGGACCCAGCCACCCTACGCGAGGCTCGAGCCTCTTCTGACGCCGCACAGTGGGATGCAGCCTGCACCGGGGAGCTTGCTGCTATTCGGCAGCACCACGTGTACGACCTCGTTGATCTCCCTCCAGATCGAAAGGCCATTGGCGCCAAGTGGGTCCTTCGGCGCAAGTGGAAGCCTGACGGGTCCTTGGACAAGTACAAGGCCCGCCTCACAGGAAGGGGTTTGCTCAGGTCCCTGGAGTCGATTACGACCAGATCTTCGCCCCTGTCGGTCGGTTCTCCACTAGCTGAGCGCTCTTCACCCTGGTTGCCCAGCATGGGTGGGAGCTACATCAGATGGACGTGAGAAACGCATTCCTCCATGGCTCACTGGAGGGTGAGGAGCTCTACATGGTGCAACCCCCAGGGTTTGACGACGGTACTGGGAGAGTCTGGCGGCTGCGGAAGGCCCTCTATGGTCTGAAGCAGTCGCCTCGGTGCTGGAACCAGGAGATCAGTAGCACACTTCTCCATGGCGGCCTCCAACGCAGCACCGCTGACCCCGCACTCTTTCTCAGCCCACCAGGTAAGACCTTTGTCGCAGTGTTGGTATACGTTGACGATCTCCTCATTGCGTCGCCAGACACGGCCGCCATCTAACGTGTCAAGGACTTGCTGCACGCCGCCTACCAGATGAAGGATCTCGGGTCTGCCCAAGTCTTCCTGGGCATGGAGCTCGAGCGTGATCCCTCTCAGGGCATCCTACACGTCCACCAGGCTGCCTATGTGCAGACCCTGTCAGCTCGCTTTGCCGAGGACCTGCCCCTCGTGTCCAGCGCATCATCACCCATGTCTCCCGACGGCCAGGTGAAGCTGAAAAGTCCCGACCCAGCTGTTGTGGGGGAGCCAGTTGATGTGACCACGTATCTGCAGATCATTGGGTCACTGATGTTCCTGGCGACGACGACGCGTCCAGACATCGCGTTTTCCGTCAACCTCCTGGCCCAGTTCTCTCAGGATCCGCGTCACCTCCACTACGAGACTGCGATCCGAGTGCTGCGCTATGTCGTCTCGACCCCTCGGCGAGGTTTCATGTTCCGTCGCCAGCCGTCCGTCGTCGCAGTGGGCTACACCGACAGCGACTGGGCGGGCACTCCAGACGGTAAGAGTCGCACAGGCTGGATCTTCCTGATCGGTGGCACAGCTGTGTCTTGGCGCAGTGGCAAGCAGGGGTGCATTGCACGCAGCACTGCTGAGGCTGAGTACGTGGCACTTGGCTCAGGCGCGTGTGAGAGTGTGTGGTTGCGTCGTCTGTTGTCTGAGTTGCATCAGTCTGTCGCATCCGTCACCCTGCATTGTGACAATGAGAGTGCCATGGCCATTGCAGACAATGACGGTGTGCATCACACTCGCACAAAGCACATCAATGTTGAGTATCACTATGTGCGTTCGTTGTTGCACGACGGCAGCATCAGCATTGTGTGGGTTGAGACAGCACGGCAGCTGGCTGATTTCCTGACCAAGGCACTGAAGCGGGACTCGTTTAAGAAGGCTGTGAGTTCAGTCGGTGTGCGTCCGTGATTTGCTTTCTTTGTCTCTCCCTGCACTTCTGCGTGTCATGGGGGAGTCTGTGTGTTGACCGTGTCTCTGCCCGCCCATGTGCACTACGCTTGTGAGTCATGGGGGAGTGTTGGTTTTTGCGCTCATTGTGCTCTGTGATGTCCTCCCGGCTTGTGTACATCGGAGTGCAGATGACTGGCGGCGAGACTCGACGCTGATGGAGTGTCATCGGGTGGAGCCAACGCACGCTGAGGTCTTCTCGCAATTCGCTGGAGCCCCCTCTCTCCGGCGACGTGTTCAGCTCCATCGGCAGGCCTCCTCGGAGGTCGCGCTGCCGGCAGTCACTGCCACCGCAGTCGTTGTCTGCATGCGTCCAGCGCGTACTGTCATGCCTGCGTCGTCATGCGCTGCCTAGGGTCCCAGTTGCATGTTGCATGGCCCTTATTGGCAGCATAAACCATCGTGGGCACTGCCTGGGTTCAGGCTGCCATAACTCCTTGCTACTGTTTTTCTAGCAGATTCTGACCGCACGGCTGCGTTCGCAGCGTCGGTATTATGGTATGGTCCTGTTTTCAGGCAAAACGGACGACGCCCGGGTTTTGGGCTGTCGGCCGTCTGGCAGGCCTCACCGAGAAAACCTGCCAGCCTGAAATTAGCTATTTTTTTATTGGCTGATGAACTGAGTAACAAGCTCTACAGAGCTGGGGGGGGGCTAGAACTTGGAGGGGTCCCCCATTGCTGTTCATTCTTCAATGCTAATCAGTTACTATCAGTTTTTAGCTGCTTTCTGGCGCTAACACTGGCACGCGCACTTCTGAGTAACAAACCCAGAGCTTCCAGACTTAGATTCTAGAGTAGCAGACTGAGGGGGCAGCTGACTTAAGCAACGAGCGTGGAAGCCCGCACGCTGCATCAACAACGCAGCTGCCCCATCCTACTGTCTAGTTTTGGGCTTTGGGCTGTTGGGGGTCTGGCAGGGCTCACCAAGAAAACCATACCCGCCAGAAGTAGGCCTATGACTGTTTTCTGATTTACTGGTTAGCTGAGTAACAAATTCTACACTAGCGGGGGGGGGGGGGAGCTAGAACTTGGAGGGGTCTCCCATTGTTGCCCATTCTTCATCGCTAATTAGTTACTTTCAGTTTCCAACTGCTTTCTGGAGCTAACACTGGCGCGCACACTTTTGAGTAACAAACCTAGAGGCTGCGGACTTTAGCAACTAGCAAGGAAGCCTGCACGCTGCATCAAATGTAGTTGCTAGTGTGATACTTGACTAGCCTGTGGTGTGTGAGGCAGGTGACGGCAACGCATGAGAAGCGCCATGAATGCGGTAAGCTTGCCCTTAGAAAGCTTCCACACTTCACCAAGACAAGTAACAGGAGGGGGAGCGAGCGAACCTAGAACCGGTGAACGCTCACCCACCACGAGCGACGAGCCCGAGTGGATGAGCGCCGCCACCCGGGGGTCGAGCCCGACCACTCGGAATTAACCGGTGGCGGCTTCTCACCGATGCACGGTCAGAACCGGCATGGTGGCCCCCTGAGGATCAGCACCCGGGAACTATGCAACTCCCCCACCACATGCAAGGCAAGGCAATATGAAGCAGGGCACGGCAGTAAGAGTGTACGTGCCAAGCATCTACCGCATCAGTGAGAGTCATATAGAGTCAGAGAGATTCATGCAATGGTCTCGGCTGTGCCAACGAGCTCTCGGTCCAGCAGCAACATTAGATTGATGGCGTCAACGGCTCCAACCATGATGGCCACATTGGACGCTTCCCAGGGGGAGACCATTGTCATTTAATCTGTACAGAGTGTGTGCAGAGTGTGAGAGGCAAGAGGGCACAGAGTTGTGAGTGGCCAACGAGCTTCAACACTCCCCCATGACCCGCAGACAAGCAACCCGTACACACATGAAAGAGTCATAAGAGATGACCACAAAAGATGAGAAGAACCGACAGGACTGACTGTCAGCCGGGATCGTGCTGACTGATGAGACCCACAGAGTGAACAGCACCTTTGAAGACATTGCGACTGAGGGCCTTAGTGAGAAAGTCAGCTCTCTGTGATCGTGTGTCCACCCATGCGATGCGAATGACGTCGGCGGCAATGCATTCACGAACAAAGTGGTGCTCAACATTGATGTGCTTGGTGCGTGAGTGGTGCATGCCACTGTTTTCAGCAACAGCTTTTGTGCTTTGGTTGTCGCAGCGCAGAGTGATACAGCGGATGGGAACACGTAGTTGTTGCAGCAGACGGCACAACCAGACAGCTTCACAAGTGCCTGCACCCAATGCTACATACTCAGCCTTAGTGGTGCTGCGTGCCACACATCCTTGCTTGCCACTTTTCCAGGAGACGGCAGTCCCACCAACTAGAAAGATGTACCCCGTGCGACTGCGAGCATCAGAATCATGCGCCCAGTCATTGTCCATGAAGCCATCGACTACCACTGAGGGTTGTGCACGGAAGCACAGCCCAACACGGGGGGTGGAGAGAACATACCGCACCACTCGCAATGCTACCTCGAGATGGCGCTCGCGAGGGCACTGAGAGAATTGAAACAGGAAGTTCACAGCAAAGGCCACATCTGCACGTGTGGTCGTAGCAAGGTACATGAGAGAGCCAATGACACGCAGGTAGTCTGTGACATCAACCGGCTCCCCCAGGCTTGAGAGGTCCTGTGACTTGAGTAGGGACTGGCCAGCTGGGGTCATGGGCGTGGACGCTGTGGGGATAGAGGCGAGGAGTAGCGTGAGGCGCTCCCCCAGGCTGCGTATACATGCAGCCTGATGCACGTGCAAGATGCGACGTGCACGGTCGCGCTCCAGCTCCATGCCTAGAAAGACACGAGCTGGGCCAAGATCCTTCATTTTGTACGATGCTTGCAGTAGGGACTTGGCGGCTGTCACGGCTGCAGCATCGGGAGAGGCAATGAGGAGATCATCCACGTACACAAGAATGGCCACAAGTGGTTTTGTGGGAGGACCAAGGAACAGTGTTGGGTCAACGACACTTCGCTTGTAGCCACCTTTCTCAAGGGTGGCGGTGATCTCCTGGTTCCAGCACCGTGGGGACTGTTTGAGGCCATAGAGGGCCTTGCGTAGGCGCCAAACCCGATTGGTGCCATCAGAGAACCCGGGTGGTTGCACCATGTAGATCTCTTCATCCAACCTGCCATGCAGGAAGGCATTGTTGACGTCCATCTGCTCGAGCTCCCAGTCATGTTCAGTGACTAGACTGAGTAGAGCCCTAGCTGTGGTATATCGACCGACGGGAGCGAAGGTCTCATCAAAATCAACACCAGGAATCTGAGAAAATCCCTTGGCAGTAAGACGAGCCTTGTACCGCTCCACCGTGTTGTCAGGATTCAGTTTCCGACGATACACCCACTTGGCAGCGACAGCCTTGCGACCCGGTGGGAGGTCAACGAGCTCATAGACACCGTGCTCAGACAATGCATCGAGCTCGGCCTTCATGGCCTGTTCCCACAACGAAGAGTCCGAGGTAGTGCGAGCTGCCTGGACAGTCAGTGGTTCTGGAGGAAGAGGAGAGAGGCCAGCAGCAGCAAAGCACGAGGCAACATAGCCTGCAACAGAGGACGATAAGGCAGAGTGGAACTCTTGTTCGACAAGAGAGTAGCCAAGTGCGGTGCTGGGATGAACGACGGATGCGGATGCGGACAGACCAGAGGTGGTGAGACCAAGGGCACGAAGACCAGGGTCACCGGAAATGACAGGCTGAGTCTGGGAGGGAAGAGCCCTGAGACGCCCTCCGCGCGTGTAGGGTGAGACTGGAGGAATGGACGGAGCACACGCAGAGGCAAGGGGAGTCGCAGAACGAGGTGGCGAGGAGGTAAGCGCTGGCTCAACAGGGACAGACGGTGAGGCGGCACTAAGAGGGGAGGTAGAGGACGATGCTGCGGGAGAGGCAGCAGTGGGAATGCCAGGAGCTGGACTGGGAGAGGACACCGGGACAGTGGAGGAAGGAGACACAGGAGAGGGGGACCCGGGTAAGGGAGTGCTCTGCTCAGCAGAGGAGGAGGCAGTGGGGTCCAAGTGACGCACTGAGGGGAGACCAGCAGACCCGCCAGAGGGCAGACCAACAGGCCCACCAGAGGGCAGAGAACCACCCCCACCCCGAACAGGCGGAGAGAGGGACCCACCAAAGCGAGATGTGTCACGCTCAAACAGGTGCTCAAAGAATAGGGCGTCACGAGACTCGATGACGCGGCAACGGGAAGGGTCCCAGAAGCGCCACGCCTTCGAGAAGGGGGAGATACCAAGGAAGATGCACAAACGACCACGAGGGGACAGTTTGCCGTCACGTTGATCAGTCGGCACCCAGACGGAGGCAAGACAGCCCCACACACGGGCAAGGCGAAGATCCGCACGCTGACCAGTCCATCGTTCAAAAGGAGTGACAGTGTGAGGAAGAGGGCCATGAGGGATACGGTTCCAGACCCAAGTCATGTAGGACATGGCCTCAAAAGCAAAGAGTGGGGACTAACCAGACGCAGACAGCAAGGAGCGAACCCCATCCGCAAGAGTGCGGTTCCAGCGTTCAGACACGCCATTTTGTTGGGGGGTGTACGGGGCGGAGGGCTCAAGGCGGACACCACGGGATTCAAGGAAGCGGGACGTAGGACCAAAGAACTCACCACCACGGTCGCTGCGAAGTACGCGCAATGACCGGAGACAAGCCCGCTCGGCCTAGGGGAGCCAGGACTCAATGACGTCAGTGACTTCACTTTTGTGTCGCAGGGCAAATACCCAACGATAGCGAGAAAAGTCATCTGTGAGACACAGAACGTAACGACCAAGGCCCCCAAGGAATTCATGTGGCAATGGACCCATGACATCAGCATGGACCAGGTCAAGGGGATGAGAGGTAGTGGACTCAGACGTGGAGAAGGGTGAACGGTGCATTTTGCCGCTGGCACAGTCCAGGCAAGTGGAAGAGCAGGGTGGAGAGAAGGTGGCAGGGTCAAGGCCGTGTGCAGGCTGGAGGCGCAGAAGGCGCTCAATGGCAACAGTGTGAATGTGACAGAGGCGGCGATGCAGGAGCTCAGCATGAGCTGGGGACAGCGAAGGGGCAACATGAACAAATGCAGACGCAGCGGAAGACGGTGAGAAAGTGAGCGGCGCACGGAAAAAGCGATCACAGCGCACACCACGAAGAACGACATGGCCAGAGGAACGAAGGGAGATAGAGGCAAGGCCGCGGCTGGACGAGAAGTCCATGCCCTGATCGTCAAGGGTGGTGACAGAGAGCAGACTGACTTCAAGGTCAGGGACGTACAGAACGTCGGGAAGGTAGACTGTGCCACCAAGCCCAACAAAACGAACAACACCAACACCTTGGACAGGGAGAAGTTGGCCGGAGCCAGTGCGTACAGAACGGACAGACTGAACGGGCCCAAGAGACACAAAGGAAGAACGACAGGAGGTCATATGATGCGTGGCTCTAGAGTCAATGATCCAGAGGCCAGGGGAAGCACGTGTGGAGGGGAGAGCCAAACAGACAGCCACGGTACCACGTGCAGAGGACGACGAGCAAGGACCAAGACGAGAGGGTAACGTGTATGACTGCCAATCCTCAATCCATGCACGATCATCAGGCAGGTCCCCCTGAACAGCCCCAGAGGATGAGCCACGAAGAGTGGCATCGGACTCACAAACAGAAACACGGGACTGGCCACTCACACTCTCACCTCCCTGAGAGCGAAGATGAAGAAGCTCGGCAAGCCGTCGCTCGAGGGCGCGCTCCTCGTCCCGGCGATCAGAGCGCTCGGAGGAGCGGTCAGANCGAAGAACGACATGGCCAGAGGAACGAAGGGAGATAGAGGCAAGGCCGCGGCTGGACGAGAAGTCCATGCCCTGATCGTCAAGGGTGGTGACAGAGAGCAGACTGACTTCAAGGTCAGGGACGTACAGAACGTCGGGAAGGTAGACTGTGCCACCAGGCCCAACAAAACGAACAACACCAACACCTTGGACAGGGAGAAGTTGGCCGGAGCCAGTGCGTACAGAACGGACAGACTGAACGGGCCCAAGAGACACAAAGGAAGAACGACAGGAGGTCATATGATGCGTGGCTCCAGAGTCAATGATCCAGAGGCCAGGGGAAGCACGTGTGGAGGGGAGAGCCAAACAGACAGCCACGGTACCACGTGCAGAGGACGACGAGCAAGGACCAAGACGAGAGGGTAAGGTGTATGACTGCCAATCCTCAATCCATGCACGATCATCAGGCAGGTCCCCCTGAACAGCCCCAGAGGATGAGCCACGAAGAGTGGCATCGGACTCACAAACAGAAACACGGGACTGGCCACTCACACTCTCACCTCCCTGAGAGCGAAGATGAAGAAGCTCGGCAAGCCGTCGCTCGAGGGCGTGCTCCTCGTCCCGGCGATCAGAGCGCTCGGAGGAGCGGTCAGAGGAGTGGTCTGATGAGCGGTCGGAGTAGTGACCATCGTCCCGTCCCCAATGAGGAGCTGAGTAGTGTGAGGATGGAGGGCCGTCGTGGGTAGGACCAGACGGTGGGGGGACCCAGCCCCAGGTGCTAGGAGATGGCGGCGGCTGTTGGAGAGGAGCGAGTGTGGTGGCCAGGGCTGAGGAGGAAGAGGAAGAGGAAACAGTCATGGCAGCTGCAGCTGATGAGGCTGTGACGCCGGTGCGTGCCCAGTGAGCACGCATGGATGAGGCAAGGCGTGCATCATCACGCGGAGCGGGGCACTTGGGCGCCGAGTGACCAGTCGCGCCACAGTTCCAGCAGGTAACGTCTGCGACAGAGGTGGCAGAGCCTCTGCCCCCACGACCACCCCCACGCCCTTTACTTTGTCGGCCCCCACCACGGCTGGGGCCGGAGCCACTGCTCCCTCCACGGTTGGAAGCCTGAGTGGAGTGGGCGGCAGCCAGGGAAGAGGAAGTGGTGGAGGATGTTGCAGTAGAAGAGGATGGTGAGGAGGTAATGATAGCTGCAATGGCTCCACGATGCATGCGTTTGTTCTGAAGGGCATTCCACCAGTCGGTGAGACGTGCAGCAGTGAAGTCAAAGAGAGGACCAATGCCCGGTGGGGCATCAGCAGGGACAGGAGACGATGCAAGGCGCTCAAGCTCAGCCTGAGACACATGGAGATAGAGATCTGACAGCTCGGGAATGAGGCCAGCAACAATGGAAAGGCAGGCCGAGAGGGGACCTAGTGCAGCCTTCTCAAGGTCACGTAGGAGCCGCAAACTGCGGGCCCAGTATTCGACTACAGTCTCATCCGCTCGCATCTGCAGTGTGTTGAACTGAACAGTGAGAGCACTTTGGGCGGCATGCCCAGTTACTGTCTTGCGGCGGCGGATGAGTGCATAGGCACCGACTGGATCTGCACTTGTGCCTCGGATAGGGTCGGCATTGTACGTGCCGATGTCGTCCAGTAGATTTTCCGGTCCGGCGTTGATGAGAGCCCAGACAGCACGGGCGGCCTCCGTCGGCTGCGGCACAAAAGGTGCCTTGGCAGGAGAGTAGTACTCCCACAACAGCTCACCTTGGGCCCACGCACTGAAGCGTGTCTCCCAGGAGGTGAAGGTGAGCTTCGAGGTGAATTGAGGTGGCGGCGTCTCGAAGTCTTTCTGGCGCGCTGGTGGGAGAGCCCGAGCTGAGGCCC
>SZWC01006052.1:0-43336 GCA_023375785.1 Penium margaritaceum | reverse complement strand
CAGTCCCCCCCCCCCCCCCCAACTGTAAGCAAACCGCGCAGCAGCAACATAGGCCTACCAAAGCCAGAAAGCCCTGGGCATCACCCAAAGCCCGCAAATGTCAGGCACGGCGCAAGCCGAGCACAAACACCCTACCAAAGAGTCACCCAGGATCCCCTGCCGACCGCAATCTCGTCAGAACCCGCCGCCACAGCAGACAGCTCTGCGGCGATGGGGCACTGAGCAACAGCCTCTGCAGAGTAGGTTGATTCGGTAGCAAGCTCAGCGGGGAGGAGGACGGCGGCAGGCGCCGCGTTGCACGGTGCAGTGGCTGTGGCAGCACAGCCCGTGTTGTCTGGAGCTGCAGGATAGCTACCAGTGCAGTCGCCTGCAGGGATTAGAGCCTGCTGGGTGAGGAGGGGACTGGGCTGGGCCTCCACGGGAGCCGGCTGGCTGTAGCAGGACACCTCCTGCTGCAGCTCCCGCAGAGCGCGCACCGCCGCCTGCTCCGGTTCCGGAGCGACCATGAGGCAGGCGGAGGTGGCCTTGGCAGAGACCGAGCCTGCCGTGACCCCGTGGACCGGGCTGGACGACAGGGGGGAGGGGCCGGTGGACGCGACTGCAGCGAACTGAGGGTATAACGCAGGGGCAGAAGGAGAGGAGGGGCCGGTGGACGCGACTGCAGCGAACTGAGGGTATGATGCAGGGGCAGAAGGAGAGGAGGCGTCGTACTCAACGCAAGCCATGGTGATTGGGCTGACAGTCGCGCGAGAGTTGCCACTGCAGGTTCTCGGGCTCCCAGTGCTGGTGTCGCCGTCGGCACCGGCGATGAGCATGGGGCACCAGACTTCCTCCTCCGTTAGTCCCAGTACGCCCATGGCCTCCTTAGAGGCGCACAGTAGTGCCTCAGCAGTGGACGGCGGTAGCGCCACGAGAGGGCGCGATGAGGCATTCTTGGCGCCGGGGGCCTCATCAGGGAAGTTGAGCGAGGCGCGGCGGCCGCGGAGCATTCGGGCCGCAGTATCGTATGCGCGCGCCGCGTCCTCTGGAGAGTCGTAGGAACCGAGCCAGATGCGGCTGCGCTTGCGCGGCTCGCGGATCTCCGAGACCCACTTGCCCCACTTGCGCTGGCGCACGCCCTTGTACTGCACGGTGCCATTCGGCCCCGCCACGGCTGCAGATGGCGCCTTCGATCCGCCGCTCGGTCCACCCGAGAGAAGGGCAGGCGAGGCGCTCACGAGGGCGCAGGAGATCGAGGCGGCGCCGTAAACCGACCGTGCAAGTTTCAGCTGCTGCTGAGACAGGTGCAGCTGCTGCCTCTCCTGGGGTGTGGGCTGAACAGCGCGGGTGCTGCAGCTAGTCACCGTCTCGTACATAGTTGGCGCACCAAGGCGGCTGGAGCCCGCACTGCAGAAGGAGCCGGACGAGCCGCCGGGACTGCTAGGAGTAGAAGAACATGCGGCACTCCCTGAGCCCGTCCTCAGAAGCTTTAGTGGGGGAAGACTGTACGGGACAGCCGGCTCCACATCAAGAGTCGCGGTCGCTGAGACGTATTCTACGGCGGCGGCAGTGACATACTCCTCGACAGTCATTGTGTGGGCAGCCTTGCGCTTGCCGCAGAGGTGCACCGAAGGTGAGGAGCCAGTGTTGGAGGTTAGGGACTGTTCTGCGACCGCGTTGTTGTGCGGCTTTCCGCATGTGTGCAGCAGCGGCGGCGACGTGGAGAGCGGAGCTGAGGCGGTGATAACGTGGAGGTCAGGGGTAAGGGCAGAGTTCGGGTGTGGAGCCTCGCACACGGAGTACGCAGCAGGGGCGTATGGCGGGGGGGAGGCCGGTGCGGAGGAAGCAGGGGACTGGGTGATACAGTACTCAGCGCTGCAGCGCGCCAGGGGGTGCGGAGAGGGCAGCGTCGCGGGGATGCTGCCTAGTGGGGAAGGATGGGATGGGCGTTGCAGCTGCTGCTGCTGATGCTGCTGCTGATGCTGTTGTTGTGCGGAGGGGGAACCTTCGCCGAGCTCAAGGTCACGCTGAAGAGAGAGGAGAATTTGCAGCTGCTCCTGATGCTGCAGAAGCCACGAAGACGCCGCGAGGGGGAGCACGGAGCGCGCGTCCTTGAACATTACGCCGCAGGGCGCCGGAGATGAGTGGGAGGTGGGGGAAAGGGGTGCTGGCAGCGGATCTGTAAGAGTAGGGTCGGAAGCCTGAGCAGACCCATGGGCGGCAAGGGGCTGCGCGCATGGTTTGAAGTAGTGAGGGAGTACAGCCCCCGCCGGGAGGGCGTCGGATGTGGGGAGGTGGGTCGCAGTCATGGTGGCAGTAGAGTTGTAGATGAGGCCGTGAGGACCGTTTCGGAAGAGGCTGATGAGGTAAGAAGGCGCTGGATGATAGATGAAGAGGTCGTCACTGCGGTGCCTCTGCTGTGTCGGGGGAACGTGAGGGGAGGTTCAGTGGGGCTAGAGGGGGGCAGAGAAGGTGAGGGAGGTGTCAGACAGGAGCGAGGGAAAGAGGGGATAGGTCTTGCTTCGCTAAAAAGACATCTACCCACCGGAAACCGGTAGGGCAGATGTCAGTTTAGCGAAGAAGAGGGAAGCGGGGGGAGCCTGTGAGGGGGACCAAGTCCCGGGGCAATTGAACTCTGTTGTAGAGAAGGGTTGTCTTGATTGCACGCACAAGTGATTGAAGAATGGATCAATGAAATGGAGGAATCGATAGGTACTTGTACTGCTGGAAATGTGGGGGCAGGAAAATCGCTGAGCAAGAGGGGCAGTGGCGAATGCACATGAACGCTTGTCCAGGCCTCGGTGTGAGGCACGACACGCAGGTGAGTGGAGGCAGCTCCCGAGGCGCGCTACCTCGAACCCTCTCCCCTCCCTCCCCCCACACCCACCCCGCCGCCCCACCTCAGCCCGAGGCTGCAATGTTCAGGTTCGCGCACAGTACCGAGCGCAAGAAAGGCGGAGGTTGGGGAGACGAGTCTAAGCGTTAGTCCACGTGCATGATCATTCCCTCGACTACAATTTGGTCAAACCGAAGCTCGTTCTGTGCTACTTCATACGGACAGAAATCGGTTGACCTTCCATTCGGTCTGCACAAGCCCTCCCCACCAGTCCGCGCGGCGTCGCAGTGTGGCGAAGACCGCGCCGACGGCGCACAATAGACCATCCTAAGGGGCAAGAGGGGTCGCATACAAGGAAAAAATCATTGCGAAACATTAATCAGTCAGGGTCCTGCCCGCTTCGTGGGGAAAAAATAGACAGCAAACAGTCCAGGGTGCGAAACCGCAGGTACCCGGCGTCTTCAGCACCCTCAGAGACGCACCGACCATGCCTCAGATCGCGTTTGCAAGCAATGGACAGAGAACAAGTGTTGACTGCTCCGAATTCACAGCTTGCATGAAATTCCGCCAACATATCAGAACCGAGAATGACTCGAACGATGAAAACAGCCTCGCAGCCACCGGCCGTCGACTAAGACTGCTGGGGTGATGTTAATGTTAAATCAGACCCCAAATGTGGAATGCAATACACTTTTGATACAACATTTCCAGTTTATGATTCTTTAAGTGTTCTAAACTCTTTCATTTTCTACATAACAGTTATGTGAGGAATATTAATGTCTTATAATGTATTTTCCTTTCATCTCATTCTTTATCATGGAGGGGTTTGTGGATGCATCATCCAATCAAACCAAGTGTCCAAACCACATCCTCACTCAACAACATTCTCAAGACAACCAATTCACATGGTTTTCATGTTACAATACCATTTTCATATTAATTAATAATAATTTAAATGATTTTTTTCCATGAAAACTTCTTAATGTGAATCTCATCACCCTCCATAAAACGATATACACTCCAAAATCAACCAAGCAATATAAACGCGAGAAGAATGAGGGATATCAAGAAAAACTTGCGAGTGAAATTGGATACTCACAAATCCAACCTCATGATTTAGGTGTTTTTCATGAAAGAAGCACTCAACTCAAGTCGAGGAAAAGCTTAAAATTATCCTTAAAGCAAAGAGGTTGTCCATAATGAAAGGCAAGGACGTATTGAAAACCTATACTCTACTCAACTATTCCAGCATGAAGCATATCAAGCTTCGACTTGTATCAATGAAATACAATTGAATTGTGGGGATTATGGTTAAAACCTCCTTTCAAAAAATACTAAAATCAGAAATATACATGAAAAACCCAAATCCATGATAAAAAAGGAATACTATGCATTGTCAACAATTTATAATAAGGATTACATGAATCCTTGTCCCCTACTGTGAGAAAGTATAAGTAATTCCATGACAATATCGAATGATCCCCTACTAGGTGGATGAAAGATTTGATATGAGACTAAATCTCCATCATAGAACTCATATTTTTTGGTCTTTACAATGTAATGGCTTTCTCATGGTATAAAAAATGTGGAATGTTATCAAAAAGATCTAGGTCAATTTTGGGTACAAAACCAAAAATGAAATACCTTTGGATGATGCCAATCATCCATCTTCCTTGGAATAATCCTACGAAAGTAAAGTTAAACATCATATTTCATGTTGAAAATTCAAGTCTAGCTTGCAAATTGAACACATATCTCACATTAGGCACATGACATCCAATTCTAAATGTACTTGATTTCAAGAATGGTGATTAATCCTAAACAAATCCTTTACTAGATTATACATATATAATTCAAATGAAATTCCTTACCATGCCTAGTCCATACCAAACTATATGAGTTTACATAGTATACAAAAATGATTATCATGAGGACCCTCTTTCAATAAACGTATAGTACCACGGTATCCATCAACTATGAAAGTCAAACTGAATTAAGATGAAAGGGCTCCAAAAATTCTTATAAAATGAAGGGTCACACCTAATGGATAACAAGAAAACAAATCACTCTAAAAACTTCACATACATCCATAAGGAACATAAAATTTGGGGCAAAAAATCATTGCTTCAAGAACAACATTATCACATGTAATTCACTATAATACCCTTGAATTTACAATCAAAGGAAACAAAGTCTACCATTCCTTACCTGAATGCCCAGCCACGTATTTTGAGCAATGCAAGATGTTGATTTTACTCTTGAAGGAATTAGAATATTCAACAACCCTATCAAGTTGAAGTGAGGGATAAGTGCGCCGAGCAATAACTTCAACATAAAACAAAAGCATCAACAATCACAGGTCTGTGTGCAAAGTTACTGGTTATTATCATTAAAACATGAAATGCACCTTAGCCAGAATTTTCTAATGTACATGCCAAATCTATTTCTGGCATCTAGGTCTAAGGAGGGAAAAGAGCCTGGATCTTTGAGTGTTAAATGCACAACAGGGCTATAGATGCTTGCTGGCCCAACTAAATTAACAATTGCACTATGCAAGCAAGCAGTGCTAGGTGCCTAACCCAGACGAGTCTGGCTGGGGCTACACTTGACAGGAATCCTAAGACCACTTGCATGAGCACATCCAAACAAAGCTCTAGATTAGGGACCACTCTGAATCAGGTGGTGCATGCACAAATGAGCATTACATCAACTACAAGATGCACGACTCAGCAACTACATCAGCTACTACATGAATGGCTCTACAATTGCATGCAAAGCCAAGAGTGGGGAGCGCGCTACGTCCGCAGCAACATGCGCAACTCAACAACTAGGACCACTACCAATTTTTAAGCCTTCATGAAGCTTCCTTAAGAAGGAATCCATGTGCCTTGGACCCAGGAGATTCATTAAGGAGGAAGCTACAAACATAAAGCAAAACATTTCCTTAAGGCACAAGGCAGTAGGTCAACTTGCCAAGGATCCTGGTATAAAAGCAGACTCAACAAAGTGAGTCAATTAACTCTAGTAGTAACTATAGTCCTAACTAAGCAAGACACTTTAGAAACTTGAACACTATTAGACAATGCCTCGAACCAAGACACTTTAGTCACTCTCATCTCAAGACCTAAGTAAGCCTAGCACGAATCTGTCAGCCTAGGCAGGAGTACGCCCTTGACTACATAAAGACATGACTACCTTGCTGTGGTGGCCAAGCTATGCTTAAGCTCCTTGGCTTGAGTTGTCATGCTTAATGTTACCCATCTTTGGGTCAAACATTGTGTCTAGGCTTGAGAGCCAAGAATAACAGGCTAACCACGGCTTTCCTTTATAGAGATGATATTGTCTACATAGTTGAACTATGTTGGATACTCCCATTGATGACCCACTATAATTGGCAGTGCCCTTTCAGCCTCATTTGGAAGATTTAAAAGTTTTGTGTTTTGCATGAGTTCCCAACTGTCATCGTAGTAGCCTGGAAAAACTTTACAATCTTGGTTAGGAGGGTCAAGAGTCCTTTGACAACCCAAAACGCCTGGTAATGGTTACCACTATGGAGAGGAGGCTACCCTGAAAACCTGGTGGTCATTTCACCAAAAAGCATGGTTATTGTGGTTAGTCCCTTGCAATGACGGCCTTAACGACCCAACAAGGTGTTGCGCCCTTAGATATGACAAGTTCTTTTATAACATTAAGTTGATTTCTGTTTCACCGTTGTTTCCCTGTATCAAACATGTACTTTGTATTCTTTTCCATAACAAGTTTCAATCCTAGTTTTCCACTTCCTAACACTCGAGTACATGGTTTGCTTGTTGAGCATAGAAATCGTAGTCAACATCATTACGCCCTTGCTACATCAAAGAAACCGATGAATTCTTCACTTCGAGCTCCTTAAAAACCCCATTATGGTATCACAGCACAAGGACGTTGGACAAACTCAACATTCTATTACAGCTTCAATCCTATGCCTCCGACAAGAAGCAGCACTTACGGATGAAGCTTCCAAGGATTACAATGAGTCTCATCACTCACCAGTGGCAAGGTGAATGCGTGACGAGGCAACTTAACAATCGTAGAGATATTGAAGACACTTTGAGCAATCCTGATATGGAGACCCCACATATGGACTCTCAACAACTGAATGGCCTCTCCCTCCTAAGCTACTGTATGGACTAAGGATGTGGTTGAAGGAGAGAGCAAGACATAATTGAAGTGTTGAAGCGCTCAAGAGAGGACACAAAAACATGCATGCAAATGGAGCCTTACGGCACAAGTTGATCGACATGTGTCTTGCGCTCTTACTTTCCAAAGGGTATTACACAAGTTTTGAAGCTCATCGTCAATAGCTTCAACAGCAGTTATCTTCAACTCAACAACACGTACATCATTGGTATTAGCTTCAACTAGCACAACTACAATAGTCATCATTCATATTAGGAGTGAAAGAGTATGAGGCAATGTTTATACCACAAGCTTTTAAGCGAATAACATGCCAATAATACGACTTGCAACGTAACACATGATAGAACTTTGCTTGGTTAAGCCACAGTAAATAAGGAGGGAGTTGCAATCCATGGCACTCGTACCACCAAAACTTGTTACAAATTAGCATGAGCAAACTTGGAACCAAGGTTTCAAGCATCACAGCAAGGAGTAGCAGCAGAACATACGCAATTAATAGCTCCATTTCCAACAAGAGCGGCATAATTGTGAGCGGCTAGCTGCCTAAGCCACTCAATTACAAGGTCAAGAGGAACAAATCAAACAGCAGAATGAGGCCTTGTTGATGAATAAGGCTACATCAACGTCACAATAGCCATCTACACATTTTCAAAAGCTTAAGTCTTCTCCAAACATGCCAGCACTCTTCTATCCTCAACAAGCAAAGTCAACTTCATCTGCTCATGGAAGAAATATGTAGACCCTTCTAGTGTCGCATGAAGCATCTACAAAAACACCATTATGGTGAGAAAATCATGGATGGATCCCACTAGGCTTCCAAGCACCATAAGCAATAGCAGACACCAAGCACATGATGATGTCAAATGGTAATTGCGAATACAAACGTGATTATGTCACAAGGGTGAGTAAAATTCCATGCATTGCATTGCAAGTAGTGATGACATAAGCAACAACCCAAGTTAGTAGAAATCCAAAGCAAGCAACCATCTTACAGGAGCTAATGGAGGGTGGATTGATGACCAAGGATCTATGTTGTAATTAGAAGCCTCGCACTTGCAAGCAATAGGCACAATGATAGTGCCTATTTGTGAGAAACGTGTCATCACTAGTGGTCACAAGCTTGGACGCCTTGCTAAACATTTACCGTTTGAATAATGAAGCAGATACTAGCTTGGCCTTCAAGACAATGTTCTTATGCTCCATCCAAAAGAAGAAAACCAAATAACAAAATGCTGACTATGTAAGAGAGCAGCTAAGGTGGACGTGTCTTGAATAAAAAACAAAGGTTCACATGTACCTCAAAGCGCGTGACAAATTGACTACACATTACCTAATGTAGACCCAATAAGACACCATCATGCACTGCCGACACAATAGGCGGCTAACCACAAACCAAGGTATAACAACGACAATGATGTAGAAAGCACTTGTGTATGGCGCCACAAGTATGTGGGAGCTCAAATATAGAGCTTACAATCTAAAAATGCATCGACATTTTGTCGCTAAAAGAGGAAGCAGCACGGTGACAGATGCGAGACAGCTCACACCACCGGCGTAGTAGTGAAAAGCACATCGAGATAGGGTCTGTTGTCAACAACTCTTCATTTGCCTCTCAATACCGCAAGACACTTTCCATGACGCAATGAGAGTAGCAAAAAAAGAAGAAGAAGAAGAAGCGGAAAAAAGACAGGGGCGCCTTAAAAAAATGATCACGAGCCTGACCTACTAGTTGGTTACAAGTTGTTGTTAGCTACAACAAAATCAGCCGTGACATTGCCAATAGCATATTTTTCAAACAACAGCACACTTTACTAATGAAACATCAAAGGGGATCCTTGAGTGAGGGGAAAGTAAAGTTAAGGCATTTGTCAAGTCCTTGAAGCAACCCACAATGTAGTGGTGGTCACTGTGACAGTAACTGTCGCACTAAAGTAGTCCAAGGTCCAACAACGACCTTGGATAAGCTTGTCATGGGAACAAGCTACGTGGCTAAGCATGACCGCTTTGTGGATTACAAATGTTATCCAACCTTGTTTGAGGTCCCTTCAAGAAGGTGGAGGGAAGAGCTAGTAGTAAAAGGGGTATTCCAAAGGCAAAAAAAAGGGAGACATCCCTACTCTACTATGAATATCCTAGTAAAAATTGAAATATGTTTGTATTCATATTCTGTTTTAGCAATAACCAAAACCTAAATTGGATTTTCTTCCCGCGAAGGTGAGATTCCTTCTTGTCATCTTGGATCCTCCTTCCTTAGTGTCACATGCAACAATGGAGTAGTGGCAACAACTAGAGAAGCAACGACTGACAAGAATAAGAAATTGCTTTCATCCTCATCAAAGGAGGTCTAATCACAAGTGGAGCTAACCATCTTCTTCTTCAGGTTATGGCATGCAAACGACAAGCTTGGAGTGGCAATTTGGAGAAAAAATAAGAAAAACTATAGGTCGTAGGTGGTTGGAAGTTGCTTGTAAGAAATAAAACACCAGCACGTCTAGTGGTGAAGCGCTAGTTGCACAAACAGTTTGATCAGGAAGAAAAAAAACTGGAGGAATATGCTTGCTCTTGCGAAAAAATACAAGCTGATGAGGGGAACACCGAGCAAGGGGGAGGGGAGAAACGTCAAGAATGGATGTCGTACTAGCTCGCCACGACGACAAGCTGACCCAAATGCCTACCGCGGTGGCAGACAACGGCGTGACAAGGCCTTACCGCGACAACAGGCTCGCGCGACGCCCATGCTACTATGGCAAAAAAGATTGGTGAGGGAGGAGCGAGCGAGGCCTTGCGCGTGGCCTCTGCTTAAGAGGACCAACTGAGACAAAAAAAAACAACTACACACATATGCGCCCCTCAAGAGACAGGCAATGGCGGAAGGCCACGCGTGAGGAGTCAAGCAAAGGTCTATTGGCTTGTGGAAGAATGGCAAGCTCACATCAGCACACCCTCTGGGCAGCGTGTTAAAAGCCAAATGGGGGGGAGGGGCAAATTGTGGTCTCCACATGGAAGGGGACTCGTGAAGGTTAGCCCAAATACTCTTTAAGAAGGAGGGGCAGCAAGATTTGCGGCTGAGAAAATCAAGAAGCATCAACCAAAAACTCCAATAACAACCACTAAAGAAGTGGCGATGATGACGACGTCAAAGGAATGTTGTTCTATCTACGTACGACACCATAGACATCCAAGAAGGCCGTTCAAGAAGTGGAAATTGACCAAGAATGGACGTGGGGGTACAATGAGCACCTTACATATGGCAAAATCGAGCTTAAGCGACAATGTATGCCTAGAGTAAGGAACAAAAAAAGTATAGTGGAATCACCAAATAAGGTACATGAAGCGACAGGGGGTGTAGAAGGCTACATCATCAAAAGAGAATGAGAGGCGTTCGGCTTTAGTACTTGCTTGCCAAGGGTGCTTTTAGTAGGTTTGGGGTCGAAGTAGGCGCTCCCAAGCAATAATGTTGCTGCACAAGCGCCGCGTCAATGGAAGCTTTAAGAGCCTTCCAGTTCAAAAGCTAAGAACCGTTGAATGATGGCCTTGACAACCTAACAAGGTGTTGCGCCCTTGACTAGGGCATGTTGTGTCATCACATAAAGCTATGTAATGTTTCGCTGTTATTTCCCATACTTATACTTGACAGTCATTTCAATTACAATTTTCAATCCAATTCTTCCGCTTCCACACATTGAAGTAAAGGGTTTCCTCCCTATGCATAGATATCCTGGACAAAAAAAAGACCCCCTTCTTGTATCAGAGCAAGCAGTGACCTCGTCATTTTAGGCTTAAAAAACCGAAACATATCATTCCCCACAAAACATCACAGATAAAATTCGGTCACTACCTTTACATTCAAATATCATTCTCAAGGACTTTTAAGGTAAAGAATACTATTCAAGTATAGAAAACAGGCCTTTTCTCTTGAGGGATCTGAATTCATGCAATAAAGAGAATGAGAAACCTTGGTAAGTTGTTGAAAAACTAATTATTATAGGTCTATCGAGTGGTATGACAACTAAATCATTAAGGCAAGGTGAAATTGATAAGAATGAAAACATTAGCAAAATTCACACAACTTTTCACCTCCGTGCTAGAAAGTGGATTTGGCTACAATCATGTAAGTCATCAAGGACATATATGTTATCTAACTTCGATCATTGGGCCACAAAACATCATGAGGAGGTTTTCTCAAAGGCGCAATCAACATGCTTTTTGTTCATTAGAATGATTAAGCATTCCTCATCATCAGATGTGTGTTTTATGTATCAGAATTAACTCACATGAAATGATTCAAGTTCTCAATGGGAAAAAAAAAACAAAGCGGACTAAATCCTTTGCAAAAGAAATGGAAGGAAGATACAAACATTTCTCTTTCAATTAGGGAAAGGCTAATGGGCTTCATGTTATGAATTCCAAAGTGAATGAAAACATAATGTATGTGATCAGAAGAACTAAAGTTTAGACTAATTTCTGAATAAATTGTATCATATAAAACAATCCACCTCGGCATAACTAAAGTCCTTATATTTTCATGAACTCCTTCAAAAACTCTTCAAATAAAGGGTTATTAGATATAAAATTTCTTCATTTGTCTATGTCCACTCCTATGAAATAGATCACATACACATAGAGTGAAAGGGACGGGTGAGTCAACTCACATCTCCTGAAATGCCAAAGCATGTCTTAATAATTTAAGAAGATAAATAACGATCACATGAATTTAACATGGGTTAGTGAGGATTTTAACATCTTCAAAAACATTTTGGATTATCCCTATTACCATTTTACCTCCTAAATGTGCACGTGTTTTCATGGAGGAATTTACGTTTTGCCTATTTCAACTAACTCGGGTTCAATTTCAAATTTTTTTTAAACGAGCTTCCAATGGTAGATGAACGTGTAAATTCAAAATGTCCAGGTCAACACCAAACTTTGGAAAAAACACATTGTTGCTAAGCGTTTGGACACTCGTGCAGTTGAATTATCGTATGTTGGCGATGATGTCGAACGTGACAAGTGGATGTTCGCATTGGAACTCGTTTGAAAAAAATCAAAATCAATTTTTTGTGACTTTTCAACCGTTGGCGAACAAGATAAGGGAAATTTGTGCCCAAGCTCCAAATTGTGATGAATAAACTCATGTGTAGATGTAGGGGATAGTACGGTATCTTTGGTTTTACATGGAATATACCTAAATGAGGTTCTTATTATGGAGATTAAGGTTTTCATTACGCTTATTGAGCTAAAATTCCAATTGAGCTAATGTTTCATATTTTTTCTCTCACACTATTGTAATGGTGTTCTCTCCATTACACCCAACATCACCAATCTCCACACTAAGAACAAATCACACCATATGCTTACCACATGGAAGGGAGAACTCTTCTATATTATCTTTGCGCTTGTTATTCTCATGGGATCGTGATTTGGAAGACATTGTTAGAAGTCTGTTAAACTTTTTGAAATAATGTTATTCCAATTTGTAGATGCATTATCTCGTTTTAAATTACAAGTTGGATCGTTTCATCTTACTTCTTTTCTTCACACATTTTTTACCTGTGTACGTCTTTGGTCATGAAATCCATGACTATACTAAGTATACATGTCCTTCTACATCTTTGCATCGGGGTTGTGCAAATGTTTTCATATCCACTTTTCACTTGGTGTTCACACATATGATCCATCATGTACTTTGCATGAAATCCATAATCATAAAAAAGATTTAATTGCATTTCATCATCGAGGACAATCATTTATTCAAACATAGAACATACAAATGTGCATGCTCTTTGATTTATTTCTTTTAATTTGTGACCATGACCATGATTATTCATTGTGCATTAAGGAAATTGAAATTTATTCATTCTTTGGATCTTTAAATACGAATTAAATAATCGCCAGAAATCAGAGTTACTACAGGAAGAGTTCTCTCTATCGTGATCTTAACCATGATTGAAGTTCTTTCTACAACATGTTATTATCTCTTATCAATTTCTTTAAGATTATGGAATCAAGATATCATAGATTAAATCTTATCCATTTTTACATCCTTACTTAAGTTTCTTGATAAATATATCTTAATGTCTTATGGACACTTGTTTTTGTGACCCCTTCTTATGCTCTTGGAAATACATGTTCTCTTAGGGGATGTGATTTTTTTCCGTGATTTTAATTCTCTTGATAATTTTCATACGGATGACATGGTCTTAAATTTCTTTTGTTTTTTAGAGCAGCATAGATTGCATGAGGAAAACATTATTTTGCTCAGTTTTGCTTAGAGTATGGCGATTTTCAATGCTTATTGTTAAATGGGTAAGTGAATTTATCCACTGTTTTGTACGTCCCATGTTCATCTCCAAGGTATATTTCAATGGATACATTTTTTTTATCATTTAATTGTTTTCCATAGAGAGATGTTTCACGTATCTCTCTCCTTTCTCTCGCTTTCTCATCAAGAGAAAGAGTGGGTGCGACCTTGCTCTTTCGTGTTGGATTATACATTATGCTTTCAATTGAGATTTTCACCATGAGGGGAAATATCCCTTTGAAAGGGGTTGGTAAATTGTTTTTTATCTGTCACATTTTTTGTCATCCTACATGTTTTGAGGTGGGCAAATCTTTGCTCTTATGTTTGGCCTTCACACATTCATCCTTTTCATGACATCTTGAAGGGATCAGCTTACGTTGTTCACTCCATTTTGTATGAGTGGATGATTTTTTTGTAGGTACTATATGAAATTCAACATCATAATTTAGGGAATTGTGGATACGTAGATTAGGGATCTTTGGTCTAGAAGAGCGGATGAGTGGACTTCACCTCTGGACACCCTTGGAACTCTCGTGAGTAAGCGCACTTCAAGGCAAGGATCAACCTGCGTATGTGAGGGTGTCCTTTTCAAGCACATCGCCTCCCCACTCTCCCCCCCCCCCCCCCCTCGTGCCCTTCACCTGCTCACCTGCTCGTCCTTCCCACCCTTAGGGTGTAGAGTGTTCTGTCTATTTTCTGTTTTTGGATGCTTTCCCACGCATTTTACACAGTACTTTTGTGGACAAATCGCGTGAGTACTGTCTGGAGCCAGGTTCGCACCACAACTTTCAACGCATAGTAATATTTTAGAACGTTTTCGGAACGTATGTATGTCATTACTGTTATGACGGCTTCGCAGTGGGAGGGAGGGTTACGACGGCGACATTGTAGACTCGGCGATGAGGAAAACATTAGAGACTGTTCTTCAAAGGCCTGTCCAATGAGTGGCTTGTTCAATTTCAAAATATTCTATGTCCTTTTTGTCACTCTCGTTTCTTTCTATCTTTTCTTAAGAGGAGGATGTCCACTTGACAAATGGCGTGAAAGACTTGAAATGTGCTATTTGCTCTGCGTGGAGCATCGAATGGATCCGCTGGAATAAACAACCTGCTGTAGCCACCACTAAAGCGGATGGATTAAGTATGTTCACCAACGCATCGGGGTGAGAAGCATTTTCACGCCTCACCTGCCGCGGCAAATGTCCGCTTTGTTGAATTTCTTCTCCTTTTGAACGAATTTCATCATCCATCTTCTAACAATTCCTCATCATTCTTGTTCGACGAAGACATCCGTAGCATCTTCAATGAAGCACTACCTACGGCAATCAGGTGACCAACAGTTCGTCGGCGGACCTTAAGCGCGCGTGACGACAGCACAAGATGGCAGCTGCCGCCAGGCAGCAGAGGACACTTCGCCCAAGTGGGTTCAAGCATGAACCGATTCAACCGTGCAGCTAAAGGGCCTCTCTGATCAAAACATTTCTTCTAGGAAGATTCTCAAAATGACATTCGGGTCTAGCTGCCTCCTTGCCACGGTAGACCGAACAAGGTGCTATCTCAGTTCAAAATCTGTTTAACATGGAATTGCAGCCAAGAAAACTAGGTTTGCAAGCATCTTAGGCGTTTTATTTCAGTTCTCGCGTTTGCGATCCAATGTCTTTGCAGAATCACCCGCCTGCTCGCTGGCATAGGACGTGAGCGGATGGCCGAACGTTAGCTCAGCCAGCCGGCTAGCCGTCGTGCCTGTTAGTTAGTGGTTGAGGCTAGATGCTGTTGAATTCGATAATTATATCTCCGACCGGGTCCTCGGTCGTCTGGCTCGCGCCGACAGGGGGAATCCCTTGGCGTACGGAGAGCAGCCGAAGCGAACATCACGAAAACAGAACGGCGACTGCTAACCGCGGTCGCGATTCAAATGCATGATGCAGTCCACAAACCCCCACCCCCCAAATCTTGATAGGCCAGGTCTGTGAGCAGGCACTTGACGCCCTCTAAGGGCTGGTTTGGCCTTGCCGCGGCCGAAGTCGACTCGGATTCCAACTTTTGAGTGTAGATGCGCTCGGATTCCGACTTCGAGCGGGGTCAGATCCGGCTCGATTGTCCGCTGACAGCGTCGAATTTTGCAGTAACAATGCTTCTAGACGTCCAACTACCAAAAGAGTGATGATCGGATGTAGCGACGGTGGATCCGTTCCGCGGAAAGAAGACAGAGGCCAAACGGACCCTTAATATCCCAATGACGAGGACGACCTCAGACTTTGAAGTCTACAAATGCATTTTACCAAGCTTTCCGGTCTACTCACTTCCGAAGGTCAACGGGCAGATTGCAATCACACACGGCGAACACGCGCAGTACTAGCGACATGGAGCAGACGTCAACATGACTGTTGTTCGTTTGTCCAAATCCGATGATGTCACCGGCAATGTAGCCACTTCCAAGGTACCGGTAACAGCTGAGCCACGCTCAAACCTTTTTCCGTTTGGCGGAATGACCATATACCCCTTGTTTGTAACAATAAGCCCCACCCGCCTCTCGGTTGGAACAATAAATCCCATCCGCCCCTCCATCGAAGAAGAAACCACATCCATCCCTCCTCCAGAATGATAAGCCCCATTCGCCTCTCTGTTGGAACGATAAGCCTGATCCGCCCCTCCGCCAGAAGGATAAGCCTCATCCGCCCTTACTCCTCAACAAGAAGCCCCACATACCCGTCGGAAAAGTCGAACTCTTAATGTGATGGTATATTGTTCATTTTCTGCTGAATAAGGGTCAACTGGTATTGTTTTTTCACTTTTCAAAACTTTTGCATTTGATTTCCTACAAGCACTCATCATGCATGAACGTAAGTCTCGCGTTTCCGTTTGACGGCGAGAATTACATTACTTCCGTACTTAATCATGTTCAGTTCAACGTGCTTGTTGTGCTATTTAACTGGGGTTATTTTTTCATTCCGAACATATTTCGTGTACATCGGGTTTCCTTCATTCCATAGACCGAATGTCAGCATGGCCGTCTTAACAACGATTTAATTATCTTCATCACACAAAAACACCCCCTGCGCGAACCTCGGCCATGAGCTGACAGGGTTCATGCACTGGCATCCAGACGTGTTGCCGAGCCCAAGAGCTGCCTGGCCAGCTCAGCAACTTGTAAGCGGGCCAATTAGTGTGCACCGATGAATGTGACGACACTTGTCCTTGGTGCAACTTCCGCGGCACCCCATGAAGAGATGTTGTTCACATGACGTTGTCACGTCCTTGTAACCGCCGGTCGCCACGTGCATGCTGGAGGGTACTAGAAAGCATGGAATAGTATTCGTTGCTGCCGGACGACACAAACATGCACTACAGTAGAAGACCATGAGCTCGAACAGTGCCCTCATCTTACGTGTCAACCTATCCTTGGATGCGATGTTCCGACAGGGTGCCTCTGAGTTTGATCCCGTCTCATTTTGTCTCGCACGGTCATCGTTGGCGCCGTCACCGCTCCCTCCAACCATGCCTGGTCAGACGGTGACGACAGTCACAGGTCGTACACACAACGGCAAGGGTTTGGCTAGGAGACACAAGACACAGTGTCAGAATGCTTCAGGATAGCATATGCAGAGAGAAATGACAACTGACAGGTCCAGGGCATAAATACCTGCCGCGGCGCACGGCGGGTGTCGCACGCGGTCGTCCATGAGCTGTCCTAAAACCGGCCCAGAACCACTGCTTTGGCCGTAACTCTGCGTACACATGTCAGAATCCTACGCCGTCTGAACCTGGACGTGCAGAATCAAAAGACGGACGCAGCAACTGGTCACATGCATGCATCCATTGACTGATAGCGAGTATACAATGCAAAAACATGCAAATGGGCCTCAAGCCCAGTCCGCCGAAAGGCGCCTGCAAGACGTAGAAGGCACAGCAAGGAGTCCCGGTGACATCTGGGGCTCAGGAACAGTGGTCGATCAGCTCCAGGCGGGTAGTCCGCCGCCTGTCGTCGCGCCAGTGTCACCAGGGCCGCCTGCCTCAGGGATCTGCACGAGTATGGACACGGCCGAGTGGTCACAGTAAACTGTACAGGAACGGCACAAAGCACAACACTCCCCCATGACCCGATGGTACGCATGTCCATACGCGTGCAGCACTCGTACAACCACATAGTGAGTGACACCGACAGATGAGACGCCAACGTACATCCCACACTCAACCAGTGTCACGCACGGGGCGAAGCCCAACAGAACGAATGGCCACCAGGAACTTTCCGCAGGCAAGTGCCTTCGTCAAGAAATCAGCAAGCTGCAAGTCAGTGCCAACCCACATGATGGAGATCACACGTCGCTCCACCAGATCACGAACAAAGTGATGCTCAACCGCAATGTGCTTTGTGCGAGCATGAAAAACACCAGAGTTCTCCGCAATGGCGAGAGCACTCTGGTTGTCGCAACGCAGCACAATGGTGGGTACTGACTGCCCAAGCTCAAGAAAAAAGCGCTGCAACCAAACTGCCTCAGCAGCCCCTGCCCCCAAAGCCACATACTGTCCCTCCGACGAGCTACGAGCGATGCAGCCCTGCTTCCCGCTTCGCCAAGACAAAGCGGTACCACCGAGCAAAAACACGTAGCCAGTGTGACTGCGCCCGTCAGGGCTCGAAGCCCAGTCGTTGTCAGTGTAGCCGTCAAGGACCACCGAACACTGCCGACGAAAGCACAGTCCGAGATACGGCGTGGAGACCACATACCGTACCACTCGCACAGCCGCGTGAAGAGCTCTCACACGTGGAGTCTGCGACAACTAAGCGAGGAGGTTGACGGCGAACGCGATGTGGGGATGCGTGGTAGTGGCCAGGTACATCAGAGATCCGATAAGATGGAGGTACAAGGTCACGTCCATTGTCTCCCCCAGCTGTGTAGGGTCATCCACCTTCAAGGCATCCTGCCCATCAGGTGTGAGGGGTGTGGAAGCAGTGGGCACTACACCAAGGAGATCGCTAAAGCGCTCCCCCACGACTCGTGCGTATCGGGCCTGATGCAACAACAGTGTCCGATGTCTGCGATCTCGCACGATCTCCATACCAAGAAACACCGATGCAGGACCGAGGTCCTTCATCCTGTAGGCGGTCTGCAGGACANGAGTCAAGGTGCCAGTGATCTCCCGGTTCCAACACCGTGGAGACTGCTTGAGGCCGTACAAGGACTTGCGCAAGCGCCAGACCTTGTCACCGTCCTCAAAGCCTGGTGGCTGAGCCACGTAGATCTCCTCATTTAAAGAGCCATGGAGGAACGCGTTGTTCATTTCCATCTGGTGTAGTTCCCAGTCATGCTGAGCCACTACACCGAACAGAGCTCGAGTTGAGGTCATGCGGCCGACAGGGGCAGAGGTGTTAGTGTAATCAACTCCCTCAATCTGAGAGAACCCCTTGACGACCAAGCGGGCCTTGTAGCATTCCAGTGAGCCATCCGGCTTCACTTTCTTGCGAAAGACCCACTTGACCTGAATCGCCTTCCTCCCAGGGGGAAGGTCGACCAGCTCATAGACTCTGTGCTCTCGGATGGCGCGAAGCTCATCCTCGCAAGCAGCTCGCCAAGCCTCAGCATCCTGCGATGAGAAAGCCTCCCTCAATGTGCCTGGGTCAGGCGCCATAGAGGGGGAACTCTGCGTGGCAAGTGCACACGCCTCAGTGTCAGGTTTGATGGCCACGAGATGAGCTGCTGCGTCACACGCGATATGGAACTCGCGAGTGACCAGGTCGTGCCCTATAGGGCACGCTGGGTGTACCTCTGAAAGCTCAGTGCGGACACTCAGGCCTAAGGCCTTTGTGCCTGGATCACTGCTCGCGATGCTGCGAGAGGAACGCCTGGGTCGGGGACCCGACGCTCGCTGAGCTCCGGAATCCAGTGGTCGAAGGCGACCACCGGGCTCACAGGAGTAACCGGAGGTCGAGGGGCGCACCTCAGGCTCAGGAACAGGTACGACCACAGGGACAGGTACGACCACAGCTGGTGAGGGCTGGGAAGAGGCAGCCGGAGATGCCGTGCGAGGAGAAGCGTGTGTGGGGGACACTGAGCTGGGAGTGACAGCTGGCCCGGACACTGAGACAGGAGTGTCAGGCGACGTAGGGACAGGAGTGGGTTGGGCTGGGTCAGACACCGGAGCAGGGGTGCTAGTGGACACAGGTGATGATGCAGGAGGAGGCGTGAGAGCAGTGGTACATGTGGGGTGTGAAACAGGCTGAGCAGGCGGGATCTCTGGACCAACGGCAATGATAGCCGGGTCATCAAGTGCTGGAGATCGAGAGGGGACTCGGGCGGACACATCAGCCTGACGAGAAATGGTCACTGGCGGAGAAGTCTCCCCCATCCGCCGAGGACCCTCACAGGAAGGGACATGAGCTGCGGAGAGAGCTGTGATCGAAGCCAGATCATGGTATGTGAGAGACTCAAAAAACAGCGCGTCACGGGACTCAATGACACGACGGCGAGTGGCGTCCCAAAAGCGCCAGGCCTTCGACCGCGGGGAGATGCCGATGAAAGCACACAAGCGACCCCGAGGGGAGACCTTGGACCCCTGCTTGTCCTCGGTGTACCACACGGAGGCCAGGGAACCCAAGACACGCGCGAGACGAAGATCAGCACGGTGGCCAAACCAGAGCTCGTACGGTGTAACATGATCCGGATGCGGGCCATGCGGGAGCCAGTTCGAGACCCACGTCATGTAGGCGAAGCCCTCGAAGGCGAAGAACTCCGGGAGACCGCACTCAGACCGCATGGCGCGGACCGCATCCTCCATGGTGCGGTTCCAGCGCTCAGAGACACCGTTCTGCTGTGGGGTAGCAGGAGCGGAGACCTAGTGAAAAATGCCATGATCAGCAAAGAAGGAGTCCATCTCGTCGAGGAACTCACCGCCGCGATCCGAGCGAAAGGTATGTAGCGTGTGGCGAGACTGACGCTCAGCCATCACGAGCCAGAGCCGAACCGCAAGGGCGGCGTCGCTCTTCTGACGCAGACTGTAGACCCACCGCATCCGGGTGAAGTCATCAGTCAGCGTCAGAACATACCCTCCTCTCGGACAGGGACTCAACCGGGAGAGGACAAAGCAGGTCCGAGTGGACCAACTCGAGCGGCCTCAGCGCTCGGGAATGCGAGTCAGGATATGTGCACCGCTGCATCTTTCCCTGAGCGCAAAAAAGACAGTCGGTCTTGGGTGGCTTCTCGAAAGAAGCCACATTAAGGCCAAGAGCGGCTGTGTCCGTATGAGTTTCGACACAGTGTCGGAGCCCACATGACACAGACGTCGGTGAAGCAACCTCTGGTGTTCTGGGGATAGAACACCAGTGACAAAAACACAACCAGAGGAAGGTGGAGAGCAAGGGGAGGATGGCCGAGCAATGCGATATAAATCATCTACGACTGAAGCACGCAGGACAATGCTACGGGTCTCAAGAGCACTCACCGTCGCTGAATCAGCGGTATGCTCAACGGAGAGACCCATCAGAGTGCAGGCACGCAAAGACAGCAGACTGAACTCAAGATCAGGCACAAACAGCACGTTAGAGAGATACAAGGGGCCAGACGGACCATCAAAGCATACAACCCCGACACCGTGGACCAGTAAGGACTGACCAGAGCCTTTACGAACAGAACGGACAGTCGTGACAGGACCAAGTACCACAAAGTCACTACGATGACACGTCATGTGGTGGGTGGCGTCGGAATCGATGATCCAAGTGCCACCGGAGTCACGATTGGTGGACGTCACTGTACAACGAGCAATGGAACACTCGGCATCAGAGGGATGCTGAGCCGTCAGTGGGAAGGAACGATGTACATCACGAAGGTGAGACTCATGAATCCAGTCAGTGCAGTCAGGCCCAACATCATCACATGCGGACTGTGCTCCCCCACACGTGTCATCACGAGTCACGAGGACGGACGAACAAGCAGTCTGTGACCCACTCGACGATGACAACACACTCGCACCTCCCTGAAAGCGAAGTGCTAGAAGATGACGAAGCTTGGCGATGGTGCGGTCACGTGGGTCTGGGTCACTGCTGCTCGCTGGTGAGGACGCAGGAACAGCTGCAGTCTTGGTCGTCGCGCGTCTAGAGGAGTGTGCGGGCGACGTGCCGGACGCGGTATGAGCAGCATGGGCAGCGTGAAGTCCGCGACTGATGTGCCCCCATTCAAGCGGCTGCTGGCACTCGGTGTAGCGATGGGCACCTCCATAGTCGTAGCAGTGCACGGAACGGCCACTGCTACCACTGGATGAAGACTGCTGCTGACCCGATCCGCGCTTCCTATTCTTCTTCTTCCCCTGGGCAGCTGCTGCGCCCTACATCTGCGTGGGTGTTGGCGGGGTCGAAAAGGAGGCGGAAGATGAGGTCGTGATGGAGGTAGATGAGGGTGACTATAGGAGGGAAGATGGTGTTGAGGCGAGGACTGTTGCAGCGAGGGAAGTCTCCTGATGTGCTACTGCTGCCTCGCGGGCCGACATCACCTGGAGGAAGAGCTGATGAGCCGAAGGGAGCAGCTGTAGGGTGGCTGAGAAAGGCTCGAGAGCAGCGTCGCTGTACCGTGTGAAGATTTCAGTGTACTCCAGGCGAACTCTGAGCATGATCGTCAGAAGTGCCCACAGCTGTGTGCCCCCTGAGGTCCCCAGACGCGTGTAAATACGCATGGCACGTCACCAGTAATCCGCCGCAGGCTCCGCTGCTCCCTGACGGAGTGAGTGGAAAGCACGAATGTGTGACACACGCATAGCGTGCGTCTCTGCGGCTAGTAGGGACAACGGCAGATCCCAGCCAAGGATCTGCTCCGGTGCCTGTGCCAGCCTCGCCGAGGAAAGGGCGGAAGTCGACGACAGTCTCGCGTGGCATGGCGTAGAGGAGTCCTCGCATGGCCCGGGCTGCTGTCAGCACCTGTGCTGGATTTGTAGACTGGTATGGGCTGTGGTAGTAAGGCCACACTCCCTCGGAAGTGGCCCACACCTGAAACAGGATCTCCCAGCAGTCAAATCCATCCTCGCTGATGTACCGTGGAGGTGGTGCCTCAAAGTCCTTTGGCTGCCGCTCCGTGTGGAGAGCAACCGCAGGCTGAGGAGGGCAAGAGACAAAGAAAACTCCTGGAAGGGGGTGATCACCAGGGAAGTCAGGTGACGGTCGTATCGGGGACACGGGTGGAGGTCAGATACCCGTCTGCAGCTGACGGAGGCGCTCCTGTAGGAGACGAATCTCCCGCTCCTAGGAGTCATCCTCGAAGCTTGGCATGAATGGCTCGTCATCAAGGAGGTCTGCAGGTGGTGGGGAAACCACACCAGGAGGTGAAGCAGGCGAAGCACCTGGCACGGGCACCTGAGCCGAGTGCTGGGTGGAGGCCGCAACGCCGGCAGCTCCCTCAGAAATCCGCGAAGGAGCCGTGGACTGAGCGCGCAGGAGCTCAGTCAGCGTGCGGATCGCGTCAGTCTGCTCTCGCTGCAGACGACGCATCTCCTCCTGCTGGCTCCCCAGGTCCTCAATGGCCTGCGAGCGAGGGCTCAATACCCCTGAAGAAGAGGAGGAGGGATCACCTGGTCCCTTGTCCTTGTCGTCGGGCGAATTCATGTCGCCGCTCACTATGGGACGCCAGGTCAAGTTTGCCGGATTTCAAAACTGTCTGCGTTTCTCGGGGAGTTGAAACGCTGGCAACTTTTGACTTTCCGGGTGAAAATTTGGCTTAGTGTAATGCTGGCGTCAGCAAGTGGTTGCTGATGCCAGCACGACCTGATGACGTCAGCAATCAACAATGCTGAAGTCAGCTCGTCCCCTTCCTTTTTTTTTCTTGTCACGGTTCTGCCGCTGCGTAGTGGCGCGCGAGGGCTCCGCGAAAGCTGCGCAGCAGCTTCCGCCCAGCTGCTGCTGCAACTATGCAGTCAGGTGCAGTAGGAGCTGCGTAGCTGCGTGTGCAGCGGTGGCAGCAGCGGCTGCGCTGCTGCTGCTGCTGCTGCCCGCGGCGGCTGCTGCTACGCGCTGCAGCTGCTGCTGGCTGCCACCGCCGCGCGCTGCTGCTGGCTGCCGCCGCCGCGCGCTACTGCTGCTCCCACTGCTGCGCTGCTGCTGCCGCCGCAATTGCCGCTACTGCTTCTATGCCGCTGCCGCTGCTGAGCTGCTGCTGCCGATGCTGCTGCTCAGCTGCTGCTGCCGCCGTTGCTGCCACGCTGCTGCGGCGGCCGCTGCTGCTGCGCTGCTGCCGCCGCAACCTCTGCTGCTGCTGCTCTGCTGCTGCGGCTGTGGGGAGGGCGGCTGCACGCACCGTAGCCGCCATACACCTCTGCATGGTGGTTCACGCCGCTGCTGCTGCCCCAGCAGCTGCGATCTCACGTGGTGGGTGGGGTACGTGGACGGCGACCGGCCATCTCCAACAGGTCCCAGAAGCTCTGGTGCAGCGGTGACTCTCACTGCTGCTGCTCTGCTGCGTCTCTACTGCGCAGCTCAGTGAGAACTGTCTCACTGCTCTGATACCATGAAAAGTGCGTAGAAGCTTCCGAGCAACACAGCCATTGACCGGGCGTCAGTCCCTGGTCAGACGGTGACGAGAGTCACAGGTCGTACACATAACGGCAAGGGTTTTGCTAGGAGTCACAAGACACAGTGTCAGAATGCTTCAATATAGCATATGCAGAGAGAAATGACAACTGACAGGTCCAGGGCATAAATCCCTGCCGCGGCGCACGGCGGGTGTCGCACGCGGCAATCCATGAGCTGTCCTAAAACTGGTCCAAAACCACTGTTTTGGCCGTAACTCTGCGCACACATGTCAGAATCCTACGGCGTCTAAACCTAGACGTGCAAAATCAAAAGACGGACGCAGCGTCTGGTCACATGCATGCATCCATCGACTGATAGCGAGTATACAATGCAAAAACATGCAAATGGGCCTCATGCCCAGTCCGCCGAAAGGCGCCTGCAAGACGTAGAAGGCACAGCAAGGAGTCCCGGTGACATCTGGGGCTCTGGAACAGTGTTCGGTCAGCTCCAGGCGGGTAGTCCGCCGCCTGTCGTCGCGCCGGTGTCACCAGGGCCGCCTGCCTCAGGGATCTGCACGAGTATGGACACGGCCGAGTGGTCACAATAAACTGTACAGGAACGGCACAAAGCACAACAGTTACTTCTGCAGCTGGCTCCCTTGTGACTTCAGGATGGTGGACGACCAAGTTGTAGAGCACACCGATAAGCCTCATGATCAGAGTAGATGGGACAAATAACTACGTGTTTTTTGGGCTAAACATCCTCTGTTTCGGATGCCTTCCCAATACCATTTGTGAATGTTGCCATGCAACCAAGTCCCGACGAGAATGCTCCTCGCCTCGCTCAGGGTCCTGCACCGCGGTGGTACCCCAATAACCTTCCTCTCGACGATCCATGAGGCGCGTTTGACGATGTCATATTTTGGTTGACTCGAGATTGGGCATATGATTGGTGGGCCTCGCAGTTGGACGAGGCTGATGTCCTCCCATAGAACCAACTCCTTGATGAACCAACCCGTGCTCCCAGGTCCTCTGATGTCCGAGAAGCCGGACCGGTTAGGTTTAGCATGGGACGCAGTTGCGTGGTGTCCGTCCCACGTGGCCACCTCGATAATTCTCACTTTGTGTCGATGGTGTTCCCTATGTCTGCTTTGCTTGCGAACAAGACAACCGTGTAGTTGCAACTATAGTTTTGTAAACACTGTGCTCGAAAAGCCCTCTCTCTCATGTTATGCTATTCTTTCATGGACAGGGGATTCAGACGACGACCCATGTCACAGCCCGAAGAAGTTGAAGCAGATGCCGAAGGAGCCGGAAGAGGGCATGTTTTTTGACATAGACGTCGCTCAGGTGTTTGTGGAGGATTATGCGGTTGACAACTGCTTTGATCTCAAGTGGGTGCGCAGTGAGCCTACAAGATTCCACGCTACGTGCGCCGAGGCAAAAAACAAGGGGTGTACCTGGCTCCCCCGAGCCCGTGTTACGAGCAAGTTTGGACATGTGAACGTGTCCCCTTACACCGAGGGACACAAGTGTATCCCTAGCATTGGCCGGGGCAATCCGGCGAGGTAGAAGGGGTTGGTGGCCCGCAAACTCTCGGAGGCCTTGCAGTGTAACTGACAGCATCAATTGCTACCTTGCGGCAGGTTCTCCACGAATGGATCGGCGTGAACGTGTCAAACAACACGCTCTACCTTGCCATGACACGCGCCCAAGAAAACTCGATGGACAAGAAGAGCGACACGTGGAGCTTCTTTCCGTCCTACGTCGACGAGGTGTGTACCGACGTTTGGATTTTAACCGTTGACGTTTGGATCTGAAATTTCATATAGGTCTAGTCACGTGTATATCCACTTGCTGCATCCAGAAAAATGGCTTGGACCCAGGTACACACACTTTGGCGCACAAAGACAAGAACGGTGCCTTCCTGTGGGCATTCGTCGCTCCAGATTCCGCCAAGATCGGGTTTCAGGACAGTCGCCGGATTTTGACCATAGATGCAATACTTCCCACAAATGGACACAAGCAGGTTCTGTTGCTTGCCTAGTTCTTTGATGCCAACGACCATGTAGTTCCGATGGCGTGGGCGCTGGCGCCAATGGAGGATGAGAAGAGGTTGAAGTTTTTTTGCGCTCAGTCATCACTCGCTTATCCCACTGCTGCACAATTCCGCACTTGCATCATCACGGACAGAGGGAAGAGGTTGGAGAAAGCTCTACAAAAGCACATGACTGGTGTAACACACACCTACTGCACATGGCACTTACCCGAGAACGTGTGCACGTCCTACTGGAAAAAGTCCGCACACTGGGCATGGAAGTGTGCGCATGCGCACAATGTCGAGCAATGGGACAAGACAACCACCCACCTGCGTCAAGTGAGTGCCTCTGGGTATACATACCTCTTTGGGAGGCAAGGGGAGGAAGGGAGTGTGGTGGGGGAGGGTGCCTCTCGAGAAGTGGACACGCCTCCAGTGCCCTTTGGGCAAAGGAGGCCACACCATTTCCAAAACTTCGGAGAGTTTGGACGCACGAATTGCAGCACACCGGAAGCTCTATCCGTATTACTGCTTTGTCTACCCTTTTGTGCAGCACATGTACTATGCTCGGCGTGAAAAGGCACAAGGTGTGAAGACCGCGTTGGCCCCTGTCTAGGCCGGCCGACTCGTCTGCTGCCTTGTAGTGGCAGGTGAGTACACCGTGACAAACGAGGGCCCCAACACAGCAACGGTGGAGGGACCAACAAATAATCCGCGACAGGTTGTTTTGCTCGAGAAGTCTTGCATTTGTGGCAGGTGGAAGGATTTCGGACTGCCCTGTCAGCCTGTATGCGCTTTTTTACTGACCAAGCGCATCAACAAAGAGAACCAGGCAGACCCTAGACTCACCCGCATGGCGTTCCATCGGGCATACAAGAACCCCCTTCCCTCACCACTGGTGAAGAACATACGGCCAGCCGAACCCCAGTGGCTGCAAACGGGACCTGGAGGTGGGAAGGGTCGCCCATGCAGCGCACGGAAAGACCGTGAGACCTTGCGCAATAAGAACTTCATTTGCCCACGTTGTGGGCAAAAGGGGGCATACCAAGACATGGTGCAAAAACCAGCTTGCTCCAAGCCCTACACAGGTTGCAGCAAGGGGGTATGATGGAAGTCTGGCAGCAGCTGCAGCATAGGCTGCAGCCACTTTGGAGGCGTGTGCAAATGCCTCCATGACCGTGGATGCTCCATGTGCAGAGTATGCCAATGGTGATGTGGAGTACGACCCCAAGGTTCCGCCTCGGGATGACCCATATGATGAGGATGATGGTGTTGAAAGTGATGATTCTGGTACAATCTCCCCTCCTGTTGGTAATGATGGTGAGAAGATGATGCAGGATGAGCACACCCACCAGTTAGATGAGGAGGAGAGGGCGTAGCAGGAGACGTATGAGGAAGAGCCAGAGGAGGCACAGTGAGGTGAGTGTGTGTTTGGTACATGTTCATGCATTCCATTCTAGTGCATTCGTGCAACATACCTCCTATGCTTTGCATCACTAACCATTGTTTTTGTTCGTGTGCAGGATGAACTATGCTGGACACTGGAGTTTGAACAAACCATCAGTCGGGCGGGTTACAGTTCAAGAGGAAGGGGGGTTCAAGTTAGGCAGAAGGTTAGGGCTAGGTAGAAGGTTAGGGTTAGGCAAAGCCACAGTAGTTCATTGCACGTGGGGAGGGGGGCAGTGGTGTGCATGTTTCAAGAAGCAGACACGGCGGCCAACATTCAGACATCGAGTCAGAGCTATTCTACGACGTTGAACATTGTCAGCCGTGGGAGCAGATATGTCCTGTGTGTGACATTGTTCACTTTCTCCGAGGGTTGAGTCGTGAACCATTCGAGGAGATCACCTATCCCACCTTCACTGTGTGTAGTGTTTAGTCATCCATGTTTGCATATTGGAGTTTTCCCAAGCCTGTTTCTCTTTGCAAGTTATCTTGTGTGACTTGACATGATGTTTTACTGCTATTGGCACAGAAAGGTTCACTATAGTAAATAGTGTTGAAGAAGAACATGGTACCCCCATTGTCTGTTCCATGTGTTCAAATGGACTAAGATTGTATACCATAAGATTGCAGACATAGTTTTATGCCTATATGAAGAATATAGTTCACTCTCCACTTTATGAAACAGTTAGGGTTTTATCTGTTACAACCTCTAGAATCACCCATATCAAACTGAGAAGATGGGTTTGACATGCATTCACAATCTTTGTGCAAAGCGAAACATGTCACAGACAGTATTCTTCATTAGACAAGACTGGTCACTATGTCTGAATGTATGTTATTGCTTGTGTATATCTGTTCACTGTGTGACTTATGTAACCGACACTGCTGTCGTAAAAAATGACGTACAAGGTGGTTTTGCCCTATAAGTGTCCTATTCTGGGTGCTACATTGGTCATTACCTTTTCCACATATACCCTAAACAAGTGGACATTCAGTTGCTTTAATGCAGAATGATAAACACAATGAGGGTGGTGTTTTGTTCATTTCACGTAAAAACACTTGAGCACAAAATGCCCAGCAACTAGTTATGTTCAGCACCTAGGCCATAGCCATTCGATGACCATTGTCACAACCCCGAACATGAAATTGGCCACACCGAGATCCATGGCGTCCAGTTGGGTGGACAGTACAACGGGCGGGCATGGGGTGCCTGTATGCCCAACTACCAATACATGGTGTATGGTTTGGTGGGTGTTTTTGGGTTTTTGGGTCCCATGCGAACTTTCTCTTTGCCCACTCCGCCACTGCAGTTCCGTGATCCATGTGAGGGGGGGGGGGTAATGTCATGGTTCTTGACCATGCACTGGTTCTGGACGACTAGTCCAGTGTTGCAACGGTGGCAGAGGACGCGTATCTTGAACATGGGACATGTCAAAAGAGGGTTTGCTCAGTGTACTCGTGAGTACGCAAGTACACGGTCAAAAGCGTTGTATATACAGAGCATACATATGGGTTTGACAGCGCAAACGACACGACTATGTTGCGTACCGGGTTGTGTATTTGAAAAGCATCAGTTGTCATGTGCGGCCGGCCGCACACTAATGCAGGGAGGTGTAGGTCTCTATGGTACCATGCCGAGCCGTTGCGCAGACTGAAGCATTTACGTTCGGCAGCAGGTGTCTTGGATAAGGTTCTGTTCCGATGGTCGGTTTGTGTCGCAGCAAAAACCATTGGTACATTAGGCTTAGCTTCTGTGATTTTTCACAGAGAGTGTATCACGGTCTGACATCAAAAGCTGATCAAGGGGTACATGGGGCTTATTGTTCTGGCAGAGGGGTGAATGAGGCTCATCGTGCTGGCGGAGGGGTGGATGAGGCTCATCATTTTGACGAAGGGGCAGATGGGGCTTACCGTTCTGGCGGAGGGGCGGATGGGGCTTATCGTTCTTACGGAGGGGCGGATAGGGCTCATTGTTCCGGCTGAGGGGTACATGAGGCCCAAGGGTGACAAAACAGGGGGGATCGGCATTTTCACCATTTTCTTCCTACGCGGCAACAACATATACCCCTCGTCACGTGGAATGAGCCTAATTCCCCCTAACCTGGCAACGAAAATCCTAATTTTCCCCTCCCGCAAAACAATAGACACCATCCAACCCTGACTCAGAACCATAAGTCTCATCCACCCCTGAATAAGGAAATTAGGCCTCATTTACCCCTTCCTTTGCATGATAAGCCCCATCCGCCCCTACCACCTGTTCAGTTATCTTCCTAACGGCATCATAGAAGCAATGTACCATGAGGAAGCTGCAGAATAATGGCTTGGTGTCATATTTAGTTTTTTTATAGGTTTAAAATCAGATCCTTCCATACACACATTTTTTCTATACGCCAAGGACAATGTAGATGGCTTAAAGGGATAAGTCCAAAGTGTTGGACGTTTCCACAAATTGGGACAAAGAGGACACTTATATAAACCTCCAAATGTAATTCAAATGAAATGTTCAAAGAATTTGGGCACATGTGTACAATGACGAGAATAACAATAAGGCATACGTGTGGTCTTTGGTGTTTGAGCCAAGCAACATGTTCTAGGTCGTACCGCGACTCGTTGCTTTGAGATGATCCGCCAACAGTTTTGGGGGCTTAGACAATATCGAAGCACGGTTTCATAGAAATCTAGTGTCTTCAAGAAGTTGACCAAACAAAATCGAAACATTGATACGGTCCGCGGTGATTATGTCGACCATTCTATAAAATGAGAAACTGCTAAGAAGCCTCCTAACCTTGCTACTCCTGACGTGGCGACACAGTCCCGTCAGCTGGCGCACTATCAAGCAAGCAGGTGCAAGAAACAGCAAGGGTCAGGCTAGGGAGACACGCAAAGTCTCATAAGCTTCAACAGCTTAGTAATGCGGAGACAAGTGACAAGTGACAAGAACACAGCATAGACAGCTGCCGCGGGGCACGGCAGGTGATGTACGCGAAAGCATCAATTTGACAAACTGAAGAATTGGACAAACTGACACTTTCACCAAATCCGCAACTCTGCGCACGCGTATCCAAACGCAACACCGTCTGAACCTAGAGATGTAGAGTATTCAGCCGGATGTTACGACTGGTTACACTCATAAGTCCAGCATCAATCGGTGGACAGACAATGCAAAACATGCAAATCGGGCTCAAGAGCCAGTCCACTGAGAAAACTCTAGCATCTGCAGAAAAACCACAAAGCACCCCGGCAAGCACCCACGATGTTGTAGCAGCTGTCCTGCAGTTGCTGGTGGGTGGAGCCCCCACTCGTCGGTGCTTCGGGGCCATCAGGGATGTGCATGAGCATTGACACGCCGAGTGGTCATAGTAAGCTTTCAAACAGACGGGGACGACTCACATCACAACACTCCCCCATGACCCGATTAAGGCATCGCTTTCAAGATTGAGCAAGGATCTTGATCTCATCCTAACCATTTGAGATTAGGAATGAGATTCTCAATCTCCAACGTTGTGATTGATGAAATCTCAATCTCGAAGTTTACGTTGCGGTGAAATCTCATTCTCATCTTGATCTCATAGTCAAGTCACAAGATTTTCATAATCTAAAATTGTTTTCCACACATTTATGTCTTTTTAAGCTCCAAAAGATGTCATAAATGCATGTTTACACATGGGAAATGTGCATCTTGAGTTTAGGAGTTATCACTTGAGACAACGACTTTAGAAAATTACTTTCATGTACGAATCGGTTCATCTCCTCCTGACGAGTGTTTGATTCACGCAGGTTCATCCCAACACAATGAACCTGCATCATCGCTCATTGACATGATGGTGTCAGAACATTAATTGGTTGGAAAGTGCATGGGACTCGTGTGGACAATGCTCCACAATTGACAGGAATCTTTGTGCTTCACGAATGGATGCAACGATTCCAGCTTACGTTGAATAATTCGATGGGGTACAAGGTAAGGGATTCGAGATGCTCCCTTTCAATATAGATTTGGCCAAGATATACCGCTCGTGTCTTTCACAGGTGAAAAGTTACTTCGCCAGGTCATATGCGCACGCATGAGTTTGAGACAAGACGAGACGAGACGAGACGAGACAAGACGAGACGAGACGAGACGAGATGAATCTTGTCCTGACATTCTTACATTGTTCAAAATCTTGATCTTGTCTCGAAGTGATTTGAGACGATCTCGTTATCTTCTTGAAGTCCTAGATTGATTCGAGATTTCAAGATTTTGAGATTCCTTACATTTTGAGATGTGATTAAATTCGAATGTTGTGCATGAGACCCGATGGTACGCATGTCTTTACACGTGCAAAACTGACACAAGTGCGTAACAAGATGTTCAACCGTCCATGCTCACACACCCCACTCTCAGCCACTCTTAGGCAAGGGGCGAAGCCTGACAAAACGAATGGCCACGATGAACTTTCTGCGTGCAAGTGCCTTGGTAAAAAAATTCAGCCCGCTGGATATCCGTGCCAACCCAGGTGATGGAGATCACCAGTCGCTCCAAAACATCACGCACAAAGTGATGCTCAACAGCATTGTGCTTTGTGCGTGCATGAAACACACTAGAGTTCTCTGTAATGGCAAGAGCACTCTGGTCGTCACTACGCAGAACAACGCAAGGCACCGATTGATGCAACTCACTACGATGACATGTCATGTGATGGCTGGCACCAGAGTCCATGATCCAAGTGCCCCTCGGCTCACGACCCGTTCTCGACACAGAGCAACATGCCAGAAAACACTTTGCCTCTACTGGACACTCACCAAATGACTTAGGACAACGACAAACAGCACGGATCTATGACTCGGCAAGCTCGTCGGTACTGTCAGGTCCATCCACATTGCAAGCCACCTGAGCTCCACCAAAAGCATCATCACGGACAACAGACGCAGTAAGACAAGTTGTCGCAAGACCACTCGGCTGTGACAACACACTCGCACCTCCCTGAGTACAAAGTGCCAGCAGCTGACGAAGCTCCGCAATTGTGAATTTCGAGGGTCCATATCATTGGTGCCGCCTAGTGAAACAGATGCGTCTGCTACAATCGTGGTCGCAGCGTGCCTCAGTAGTGTGTCACTTGAGGAAATCCATTGCATTTGCACCGCCTAAAGGCCGTGCATGATCCGAGTCAAGTCAAGGGGCTGATCACACTCCGTGTAAAAGTGAGCGCCTCCATATTTGTAGTAGTGGTCAGAATGTCCACTGCCACAACGCGCTGGCTGCTACTGCTGCTGTCCCTTCACGTGGCGCTTCTTCCCCTTCCTCCCGTGTATAGCCACTACAAAGCCCAGAGTGTAGCTGCACGAGGTAGAGGAGGAGGAGGAAGCGGCGGAGGTGGGACTGGTGAGCTAGGACAGAGGCGTAGGAGGGGTCGTATAATTGCTGCAACAAGTGGACTCTGCTGATGGGCGATGGCAGCCTCATGAGCCGATGTAGCATACAGGAATTAGCGATGGGCCCAAGGAAGTAGCTAGAGTGAATCTCACAACTGAGAGAGAGCCGGACAATCGAATACCATAAACAACTTCACGTAATCCAAGTGTGCCCCCATCATGGTGGTGTCGAGTGCCCACAACTACGTCCTACCATCGGTCCCAAGGCACGTGTAGAGGCGCATCGCGTGCCTCCAATTGTTAGCTACAACCACTGTAGGACCCAAACAGAGGGAGTGAAACTCACGTAGTCGGGCCGCCCTCGTAGCATGGGTTTCCGCAGCGAGAAGTGTCAGGGCGAGCTCCCAGCCTTGGCATGGATCTTCTTCAGTCCAAGTCCCAGTCTCACCCATAAAGGGTCGGAAGTCAACCACAGTCTCCCGTAGCATGGCGTAAGGAAGACCGTGCATCTCTCTTGTTGCCGTTTGGACCTGGTGAGCGTCGCGAGTCTGGAACTGGCTATGGTAGTAAGGACAGACCCCCTCCGAGTCGATCCACGTCTGAAACAAGGTCTCCCAACAATCGAATCCCTCGTTGCTATCGTAACCGGGTGGAGGTGTCTCAAAGTCCTTTGGTCGTCACTCCGTGGCAAGAGCGACCTCTGGCTCAGGTGATGGTGGACGGGGTATAGGGAGACCACCAATGAGAGAAACGCCACCAAAAGTGAAGGCCACTGCATGACGTGCCTGATCCTGACGGCGAGAAGGTGGCGGGATAAGATGTTGTGACCCTAGAGTTCGCTAATGAATGCGCTACTCAAGGACATGAACCTTGTCCTTGCGTGTGTCATTATCTATCTCCTTTTCATCCCAGTTGTGAAACTGGGAGGATGGATGTTGAGGCTTCGTCACTGTGTACGGTGTAGACTACTGAACAGATGGTACAACTCTAAAAGACTCTCCTGGTGGCTGCTGTGAGGCCCCCAAACAACCCCGTTGTAGCTGAGTAATCTCCTGTAACGCGTTGCTCTGCCGCTCCTACTACCGACAGATCTCATCCTGCGTCAAACGAAGCTCGTCGATCGCAAGTGACTGCGACTGTGGGCTCATGGTGCTCAAAGAGGAATAGGAGGAGGGGTCTCCGAGGCCTTTGCCTTTGTCACGCACTGGCGCCATTGAAGGGCTAGGTATGGGGCTGAACGCCAAATATGCTCCGAACAAGAACCAACCAGCGTTTCTTGAGGATTTGAAACTTGAAGAAAAAATGACCCCAAAGTTGCTTATGTCAGTAGAGCAAATGATGACGTCAGCATTTTTTACGCTAAAAGAATGCAAGCGGTTCTTACGTTAGCAAATTTACACTACCGGTTTGTTTTGGAAGTCACGCGGACTCCGTGTGACTGTTGGAGGTGATCAAGATACCCCTTGCTTGCTACGGTGTAGGTGTTGTACAGCCCTGCGTAGCTTTTGTGCAATGTTGCGTAGCTTTTGCGTAGTTCCGCAACACTGCTGCATGGTAGCACTGTTGCGCAACAACAATGTTGTGCAGGGTTGCTATTGCTCCTATGGCGCCCTCTAGTGCTGTTGCGATGTTGTTGCTTCTGTCGATGCTGTTGTGTTGCTGTTGTTGCTCGCGGCTGATGTCGTCATGCCTGCCACAAGTTGTTGTCGCGCTGCCACTGATCGTAGCAGCTGCTGCAATCTGCTTCGAGCTGATTATCCCTCTGTTTTTTGGTATAGATGAGCAGTTACACATGGCTGCTGTTGCTACCCGGTGCTATTGGTGCTGCTCGGCTTGGCTGCTAGTAACTGCCGCAGCACACCTGGTGAGGTGGAGGGGTTTTTGTGGTGGTGTCGCTACTGAAAACGGCTGTAACAGGTCCCAGAATATGGCGGTGGTGGTGACTCTCACTGCTGCTGTCGATGCTCCATCTTGCGGCACAGCTCAGCGAGAGAGGTCTTGCTCCTCTGATACCATGAGAAACTACTAGGAAGCTTGCTAACCTTGCTGCTACTCACGTGGGGACACTGTCCAGTCAGCTTGTGCACTAGCAAGCAAGCAGTTGCAAGAAACAACAAGGGTCACGCTAGGGAGACGCGCAAAGTCTCATAAGCTTCAATAGCTTAGTAATGTAGAGAGGTGACAACTGACAAGCACACAGGATAAACAGCTGCCGCGGTGCACGGCGGGTGATGTATGGGACAGTGTTAGTTAATCCTAAAATGGGCCCAAAACCATTGTTTGGGCCGTAATTCTGCATAGAGGTATCCAAACGCAACATCGTCTGAACCTAGAGATGTTGAATATTGAGCCAGACGCTACGACTTGTCTCACACACAAGTCTGGCATTGATCGGTGGAGGGACAACACAAAACATGCAAACTGGGCTCCAGAGCTAGTCCACCAAGAAAACTCTAGCATCTATAGAAAAAACGCAAAGAATCCCGGAAAGCACCCAGGATGTCGTGATAGCTGTCTAGCACCTGTTGGTGGGTGGAGCCCTTACTCGCCGGTGCTCCGGTGCCAGCTGCGTCTGCATCAGGGATCTGCAAGAGCACAGACACGGTCTAGTGGTCACAGTAACCTGTACAAACAGACAGGGACGACTCACATCACAACACAAAGTTGTCCAAACCTTCGAGAAAAGAACACCGACACTCGGAGCAGGTGGTCCACATGCCCTCAGCCAAAAGGCAAATGTTCTTGAGGTCCACGCACGGTGGGCTGTAAATGTGAGGACAAAAATGCCCACCGGCCAAATTAGGGGCTTGTGTACGTTAGGAACGTAACACATCCATCCCTGTTAACTGTGATGTCCAAGCGTGCAAGTAGATGTAGGCCGGTGACGGCAATGGTAGCCGTCAATCAAATGATCGGTGTCTCAGAGGTTGTTGGAAGACTCACTACTCCCGTGCGTGGCGTCGTAGCCATGGCACTTGCCCAGATCATCAAAATTTAAACCACATTGTCGATGCCTGAGGATGTCTTCATTCGCATACTCCACATCCCCTTCTTGTTGAATAGGAGGTGGGGTGCTACATTCCTACCATGGAACTTCTCACTGGGGTCCCGGTAGTGCTTCAGCTTGTTGATGTTGAAGACAAAGTAGATCGATATGTTTTTGGGTCAGGAAAGTTGGGTAACAACAGGGGTTTGCATTCCCTCAATCTCAAACGGTCCCAACTAACGCGATTTGAGCTTTGCAAAAACCTATCCTGAAAGTTTGATGCCCATCAAAGTTATTAGGATGAAATGGCTAGCGATGATGTGTGCAATGTTTAACACACATCATCGATGCGATGTTGTTTCGCTGTTTGCTTCATTCTTGTTTGTGTCATCGCAAGGGTCTATCTTGTAAGTCGAGAAGTAACATCCCAGAGAGCACCAATATCAGGAGGGGACCTCGGTGGCACGTACTAGGATGCGAGGCATTGTAGTTCATCTGGTTTGACGCATGGAAGGAGGTCAGACAGCTTGGGAATCAAACCGTTGACCATCGTCAGCATCGCGGACAACTGCCCTGGTGCAGCTTCACTAAGCTCACGGGGGATTTTGAGCCCCCACGCCCAGTGCGCATCAGCCAACGCGTCCACACGCATTAAGAGCGTATTGAACTGCAGGGTGAGAACACTCTGAGTAGCCTAACCGTTAATTGCATCGCGACAACACAACATGGTGTACACAATAATGAGGTCAGCTAGAAGCTGAGTGACATGGTCATTATTGTACGTACCAACATCATCAACAAGCGTCTATGGCGCAGCACCGATGAGGGTGCAAACAACGCGAGCGGACTCGTCAGCGACACAGATGAAAGGCGGAAATTTGGAGAAAGAGTAATGCCATTGGAATTCTCCCTGAGCCTAGGTGGAGAAGCGAGTCTCCTAGGAGGAGAAGGCTAGCCTGACATCCAAAACAGGAGGTTGGGAGATAGATTCATATTGACGGGTTGCAGAGGCGAGATTGGCACCATGCGGTCCATCGGCAGGCTCTGCGCCAGCGATGCTAGCAGTGGATGAGGTGGATGAAGCACTTGTAGGAGCACCTGAAGGAGATATAGACATAGCAAGGAGGCGCTTAGGCACAATGGCAACGATTTCATGAGCAAAAGTGGCGCAATTGTCATTTGTGACTTTGAGGCGATCTTCAGCCTTGCACTAAGCCTTGCGAGCGAGGTTCAGTTGACACTGCAAATTATAAATGACTGACTCGTCGTCACCAGGAATGATGACGATTGTTGGACTTTGCCCGAAAATTTTTTGCATTATCCCGCCCCAGTGGGCATGGGAGAAATGGTAGTATCTTCGACACGTAGGAGAGGTGCTGTAAGACAACCCACCCCCAGTCAGACACAACAAGACACTAGAGGGAGAGCAAAGGCAAGAGGCAAGCAACACAGTGACAAGCGGCCAGGTAGCTCATGAGGTTGCAGGAGGGGATTGGCTACGCAGAAAGGAAAGGAGTGGGATTACATCGTCAGCATTGGCTATAGCCAAAATGGACACTGCAGCAGCAATTCGGACAACAAAAGCTAAGGTGCCTATGATGAACGCCGCACCCAAGGTGGCGAGGACAGCTACGCCTGAGATGAGGGCAGTGACGATGCTACAGCCAACCGATGGAGAGGATGCTATAGATGTCACAGCTGCAGCTCTGGAGGTACGAATTGATGGCGCAGTAGCGGTTGTGGCAAATGTTGCTGATCTTGTAGGCGATATGATGGCTGTTACAGCTGTTGCGAGTTACGTGCCTATGTCTGCACCTGTTGCAGCAATGGGAACAATAACCACTGCTACCTCTGTGTACGCTTCAGTTGCCTTGCTGCTGGTGCAAACGTACCGGCAACTGCGGCTACAGCGTTTATGATTGTGACTGTTGTACGTGTGAGCATGTCTGAGAGGACAGTGACGTCCTCCAGAAATGCCGCAAACAAAGTGAGAGAGAGTGATGGTCTTGGCGGTAGTGCCACATGGTGGAGGGTCCACGTCAAGGGAAGCAGGGGGGGAGACGATTACCGAAGTTTGGCCCGTTGTTCTTTCAGGTTAAAATGGAGGAGACCCATCTACGATGTTGCTAACCCACCATGATGTTAGCAATAGTGCGAGCGAGAGCGGCGATGTGCTAGCTTCCCCTCGTAGTATGGCCCAAGCGACAGCGGACCAGGAGCCGCGAGGGACGCCAACGTGTCAAGTGGCGTCACGAATGTGGCACTGTTCCCTAGGTGGAAGGGGCCAGCAGCCAGACTATGGCTGCGGACGGAGCTTGGGTGCGGCTGCTGGTTGTGTCGCCGCCACCAACGCTACTGCTGTGACTGCCATGGGGGACAGTCGGGCTGAGACTTGTTGCGTCAGCTGCGGAGAGGCTGGCGCAAGAGTAATGTTAGGTGCTCCTGTGGGGGCGCCGTGATCAAAGCGGTTGAAGACACAACTACTTTTGTGGCACCCGCCAATGCAGTTGCAGGAGAGCCTAAGGCTACAGCTGATGCTGAGATCAAGTAGTGGTATTGGTCATAGTGGCATCGGCGGGGTTGCGGTAAGTGTTGCGATGTTGCCCACGAGCGTCACTCCGTTTGCGGGTCATGCGTGTGCGTGGTAGCGGGCAGCACGGCGGACAAATGAAGGACTGAGACGCGGTGCTCCCAGCTGTTGCGTGGCACGTACAGATGTGTGGAGGCTGCAGGCATAATGGCAGCGGTGTCAGATGCAAGATAGCTGGTGGGACAGGTAGGATCCTAGCTCTTAGGCGTTCCTCGTGATCGTGCTTTTACACCAGTAGGCTAGCATGGATCATGTTGGAGCAAGGGAGCAAGGATGGCATTAAGAGACATTGTTGGCCATGGCATGAGAAGACGCAAGGTCGCAAGCGAGAGTCGAAAGCGACAACCAACAAGAAGTCTAGTCATGACCTAGCATAGTGATCCAAGCGGGGAGCGAGCGAGTGTGTAGCGAGCTCGTTTTCACTCGCTCCCTTCTGGACCTGTGGTTCAAACCACCACTTACTAATTGGAATATCTCATCCCTAACTATCTACCACTCCACTGAGCAGAAAATAGTCTTGGTCGATGACCCGACTATATCCATGCTGAGCATGCAAGTGAAAAAAAAGCGTGTGTGCTTGAGGAGCAAGAACGGTGAAGCAAGATGAATCTTGCTGGTCTCTTGGCCAAAGCGGATGGCCTGACAAGAGCACACGACCATACAAGGGCTCATCATTGAGTGTAGTCTCTCCTCTGGTTAGTCACCTGCACAGGTGAGATGGGGTTGCAGCAAGGCCAGAGGTCACCATGCGATCCTGAAACATAAACCAATGCCAAAATCTATAGAATTCTTGTCTGTGGATGTCGAATGCAGGAATGTTGCTTTGAATTCATACCGGTGTATCAAAAAGTTTGTTGCAAGCCACCTTGTAAGGGATTTTACCAGTTTTGGTGGAAGTGGCGGAGTTGTATGCGAGTTTGGCAGTCGGCAATTTTGTTACCCAAGCAGTGCGGTGTGGCTTGCATAATTTGCAAAGAAGTTGTTCGAGCGCCTGATTGGTCCGCTCGGTCTGCCCATCGATTTGAGAATGGAACACCGTTCATAGCAAGATCAGACTGTCGTAGCACGTCATCAAGTCATGCAATAACTGGCAAGTGAAGCGGTCGTCCTGATTGCTAATGATGGTACATGGTACATCGTGCAACCGTATGATTTGGTTAGAAACAACTGTGTTGTTCCCGCTGCGGTGACGGTGGTCATTGTCGGGATGAAGTACAATATTGTTGAAACTCTGTCCACCAACTTGAGGAAGGCGTATTCTTCCTCGGGAGTGGCGGACAATCTCATTACGACTTCCATGCTGATTTCGACCCATAGCTTTGTTAGAACAGGGAGAAGTTAGTCTTGGTGGCCTCGTACAATGAGATTTTTGCGGAAGACAGATGCCGCAGGATTTACAGAAGGTTGCCACTTCATTCTAGATTTTACTCCACTATGAAAACTTTGCCAGCTTGTTAAGCATCTTGTCCTCGCCGAAGTTTCCACCAGGACAAGGGTCATGGCATTCCACTAGAAGCATCCATCACAACCCCTTGTTTGGTGGTAAAAATCGGGCGAGTGAATCTCCGTCACTACTAGGGGTCGTCAAACCAAAACTTGGTCTTGAGCCTGCTGAAATCCTCGTAAACCTTCACGAATATCTTTGCGATGAATGGGGTCTCGTTCAATAAGTAGCGTGCTGATCTGAGCTATTAGAGCTGGTTGCCGACTCAGAGAAGGGTGCACACCGAATCCACGGATCCACGGATTTTACGCACGGTTTGCAAATCTCGGATCCATCCGTGATTTTGGATCAGCTACAAGGATCCGATCAAAGGAACTGCGGTTCCTTCACCAGGGGGTAGGGGAGGGGAAAATGGAGGGAGTCTAGTTCGATCCGACGTTATGACTATTATCTCCCCTCTCAGGGGGTTGCACCCGGACATGCTACGATAGCATGTCATGACATGGCGTGTAATTGCGGCAATCACAAGCACTACAATGTGGTGCCAAAATATGGCACAAACCACTTATTGCTTGACACTTAATGCTTAGTGTGGCTGTAAGCTAGACGACAATGTCAAATCTGCAAGCTTCCTATGTACCTCACCCATTCATCGCATATCTCTATGTGGCATGCCACATTCCCGTACCCACAAAAAAGCACATGAAATGCATCTCCCGGCGTTCGTGCAAGCATGAACATTTTACAACCACATGTACAAAAATTGACGGTCCGCTTCATATGTGAGTTTCTGCTCCAACATGCATAGCACCTATAATTTTTGACAATTATACTACTCGCTTTCATAAGTGAGTTTACGTACTACATACGATGGTTCATCCTTGTTGTGGTTTTGAATTGTGGGTTTTACAACATTAATTTGGATGTTTCATAACAAACTAGCAATGCCAATTCCTCATCGCTCCGCAAGAGCTGGGATAGGGGTGCCTCGAGCGCTACTTTGTATTTTGAGAGGATTCTTTCTGTCACAAACACTCGACAAGGACTGACGCCCAACACCATAGGTCAGGCACTATGGCCGATGATGATGCTGAAAACAGGTCGGATTTACTTTGTCGCGCAGCTTTAGACGACGAGGGAGATGAGGACGAGACTCATGGCAAGAAGGAATAGGATCTGGAAGAGTCAGGGATGTCTTCTGTGCTGTGGCAAGAGTTAACCAAAATCTGGACCAAGGAAGACCCCCGCAATGCAACCAATGTCCAAAAGATTAATCCCATAAGTAGGGCTCACTTTTAATATGTGGAAGCACATGCGGAACAAGCACCCCCTTGTCGACAAGCGGCTGAAGGAGGAAGCCGCTTCTCAGGCACTGAGGTAGGCCACATTCCAGGCGGTTGCTATCGAAGCCAACGAGGGTCCACTAGTTAATCAGGATAACACCATCATCGTGTGGGGCATTGGTACGGTCGGCATCATTTTTGAAAATAATTGTTTCCAGGCATGCATCTGGACACATGTCATCACCAAAAACGCGAGCTTCCTTGGTGTGGAATCCCATTGGCTAGAATAGGCTTTCACCCACGCCAATCCAGAGGAGGGGATGCTGGTACGGATGACCATCTCCAGGCGGATCGTTCTTGTTGCAACAATGTTCCAAAAAAGTATCCACGGATTGCTGTGAGAGGTCAAATATGCAGTTTATTTATTACTGACGCCTAGAAAGGTGATAACAGAATGAAGTACCTTCGGGTGATAGCTCACTAGATGGAAGACTGGAAAGTAAAGGTTGTAGCTTTGTCTTCTCCGGCTCTACCAAAAAGTCCCACAGCAGCCAGGATGTTTGAAGTCTTGTCAGAGGCTCCTAAGTTCTTTGGGGCAATGGGACAGGATGTTTTGCTAGACCGTGGACAACAAGCGCACAAACGATCCCATGATTGACAAACACATCATCCTCGCTGCGAACTGCTTTTTCGAGAAGGAATACATGCCCAATTACCTTGCCGGGGGAACTCCGTATCAACAAGTGTATTGGGAAGTGAACAAACAAGTGAACATGGATGGTTCACATAAACTACAAAAATTCACATAGAGCCCATTACAGTTTTCGTTTTGTACAAGGAATGTACATCTAGGCTTTCTTGACATGCATTCATGTGGATGTTTTGTGAAAAATGTTTTCATGCAAGACTACACTATTTGATACACGAATGAAAAAGTGTGTGCATTTGAGGTGATTAATCATAACGCAGAGAAGGTTAGAAATATTCGCTCCGTAGGACACATCATGAATGTGGCGGTGAATGACCTCATGAATCTCCATGTTGTCACTGAAGTGGTCTCATATCCATGCATCATAGCTGTATTTGCAATACGCAGCACACCCTGTGAGTAGTCACTCATGAACTGTGTGGCAATTGAAGGTTTAACCTATCAGTCGTTGCATCTTGACACTGGGACACGCTAGAACTCCATTTCAACAGTGGGCGTGTGCTACATTTCAACCCTGTTTTGGCAAGTTGGCTTGACGGCTATAGGCGGGAAAAAGAGGTGCTCAAGCTGAGCTCCGATGAGTCGACCCTCATCGTGCTCATAACTGACTCTCAAGCCTTTCAAGGATTACACTGACGACGTTAGTGTTATTGAATAACCCATCCTCAATCTCGTCATCCAGATATTTGAGTCCATGTTTGACAAGCTCTCAGGATGGCAGGTAAAAGCAGAAGCTACAAAGATAAAAATCAAGAGGAGGGGTGTTCAAAGGTAGCTGGATCCAAAGGAGAAGCTATTGGCAAGCCTGCTTTTAGGGCTGGTGAACGCACTTGAAAAGCTGGAGAAGTACGCCCGGCTCCTGACAGATCATCATGTCCTGGCCGCAGTCATAGACTCGTGCTACAAGCTTCGGTTCTACACCATAGCCCATGGTCTCGTGTGTATCCATTCAGTAACAGCTTTACACGTGAAGCTTCTACAACTAATCCACCCCTACCATGAGTGGGTGGAGCAAGAGCGTGTTGAGGCAAAAGAAAGAGCAGTAGTGGTAGCACTATGTGAAGGAGCTGTCAATAATAGACAGGGGTCTTCTGGTGTGCAGAGCTCCACCTCAATCTCCGTGTGGCAGCTCCGTCCGCAAGCAGAACAGCACAGAGCAGAGGACAACGCCCTTCCTGCAAGCAACTCTGGCTGACCCCATGGCGGACATATTTGAGACGCCAATGCCGCTACCTGCAGCAAATTTACAGCTGACAGGACTGGAGGACGAGGTGGACAGGTGGAGCAAGCTAGACGAGAAGCACCCAAAGACCAACATTCTAAAGCTCTATTGAAAATTTCAAAGGTACATTCCAATGTTCTATCTGCTTGGCATGGAAATCTTTTGCGTCCCCGGCACTTCTACGCCTTCTATGTGCTTATCTTCTCTAGACAGGCACGCATTTGCCAAAATCCAGCACTCTCTGGCACATCTCACTGTGGAGAACCTCTTGACGAAGAAAAGCTGGTTCAACGAGCCTACGCTTTGGGAATTCCCTGTCAGCCAACACGGCCTGGTGGCTAAGGAGCTCAAGGACGAGGACCCTGTGAACGAGCTTCGGCGACAAGCTGGGGAGTCCCTAGTTGGAGAAGTGGCAGGGGAGTTGGAAGAGCTGTGCCTATTTGTCAACAACAAGGAGGATGAGGACTTGGGAGACTTGGGCCTGGGGGGG
>SZWC01006051.1:132830-143896 GCA_023375785.1 Penium margaritaceum | reverse complement strand
AAAATCGCGTCAGCCACCACCTCCCCGTCGGCAAGAGCTTGCCCTGGCTTCAAATGAACGCCGTTTTTTATGTTTTAGGGTGCGTTGGAAAGCTCTTCTCTCAAGCTCTCCAGAGCTACCATTCACGCTCAGTTTCGTGCTCTGTCGCCACCAGCAGAGACTGAAGTGCACCGCAGATTTGTTTTCTGCTGAAATTCGGGCAGAACAGGGAAAAGCGACGTCTTGCCACTTTTTCCAACTTTTTGCGACCGAAAATTTCACCATCATGTTCAGCACATTCAGGAGCCTCTGTGGTCCAAATTTTGTTTGATTTGGACAACCTTGATTTTTTAGTGCCGAAATTTTTAAATTTCAGCACTTAGCCAAATTTCTGGCTGTCAGCACCATACTTAGCCAAATTTTTGGCCGGACAGTCAAAAGTTGCCAGCGTCTCAACTGCCCGAGAAACGTTGACGGTTTTGAAATCCGACAAACTTGACCTGTCGCCCCATGCTGAGCGGCGACATGAGCATGTCCGACAAGGAGAAGGGACCAGGCGATCCCTCCTCCTCTTCGTCTGGTGTACTGAGTCCACGCTCGCAGGCCATTGAAGACCTGCAAAGCCAGCAGGATGAGATGTGTCGCCTCCAGAGAGAGCAGACTGACGCTATCCGCACGCTGACTGAGCTTCTGCGTGCTCAGTCCACGGCTCCTCAGCGGGTTTCTGAGGGAGCTGCCGGCATTGTGGTCTCTACCCAGCAGTCGGCTCAGGCACCCGTGACAGGCACTCGACCTGTCCCACCACCTGCTGACCTCGTGGATGATGAGCCACTCATGCCAGGCATTACTCATGATTCCCCGGCTCAGGAGATTCGAGTTCTTCAGGAGCGCCTCCGTCAGCTGCAGACGGGCACCCGATCGCCTCTGTTTTCCCCGATACGATTGTCACCTGACTACCCCGGCGACTATCCACTTCCAGGAGTCTTCCCCGTCTCCCGTCCTCCTCAGCCTGTGGTCACCCTCCCCACGGGGCAGCAACCCAAGGACTTTGAGACACCACCCCCACGGTACATCACTGAGGACGGCTTCGACTGCTGGGAGATCCTCTTTCAGGTTTGGGCCACTTCAGAGGGCGTGTGGCCCTACTACCACAGCCAGTATCAGTCTACAGACCCAGCACAGGTGCTGACAGCAGCCAGGGCGATGCGCGGCCTCCTCTACGCCATGCCACGCGAGACCGTCGTCGACTTCCGCCCTTTCCTTGGCGAGCCTGGCACAGGCACCGGCGCCGATCCACGCGGAGATTGGGATCTGGCCCTATCCCTGCTGGCCGCAGAGACGCACGCCACCCGAGCAGCACACATTCGTGCCTTCCACTCTCTCCGTCAGGGGCCTGGAGAGCCTGCAGCCGATTACTGGCGACGCGCCATGCGCATCTACACGCGTCTTGGGACCTCCGGAGGCACACAGCTGTGGGCGCTCCGTACGGTGATGCTCGGAGTTCGCCTTGAGTATACTGACATCTTCACACGATACAGCGACGCCATCCTTGAGCCTTTCTCAGCCACTCTGCAGCTTCTCCCTTGGGCGCATCGGCTTTTCCTCCAGGTGACTTCAGCCCGCGAGGCAGCCGTGGCCCATCAGGAGACTGCCCTTGCTGCAGCAGTCGTCGCATCACCACCATCATCCCTCCTGCAGTCTCCTTCATCGTCCATCACGTCCTCGTCTTCCTCCTCCTCTTCGGCCCCGCCCACACCCACTCAGACACAGGGTGTTGCAGCAGCAGCTCAGGGGAAGAAGAAGAAAGGGAAGCAGGGACCAGGTCAGCAGCAGTCACAGCAGCAGTCGTCTTCCAGTGGTAGCAGTGGACGTTCCGTTCACTGCTACAACTGTGGCGGTGCTCATCGCTACACCGAGTGCCAGCAGCCGCTCGACTGGGCGCGGATTACTCGTGGGCTCCAGGTGGCACACGCTCTCCGTTCCGCGTCCAGCACGTCAGCCTCGACTTCCTCGGGACGCGTGGCAGCCACGACTGCAGCTGTTCCTGTTTCCCCACCGGCGAGTAGCAGTGATCCGGACCCACGCGACCGCACCATCGCCTAGCGTCGTCACCTTCTGGCGCTCCGCTTTCAGGGAGGTGCGAGTGTGTTGTCACAGCCGAGTGATTCACAGACTGTCGGTCCGTCTGTCCATGTGGCTCGGGATGACTCGTGTGTGGGGGCACAGTCGGCATGTGATGATGATGGGCCTGACTGTATAGATTGGATTCATGAGTCCCACCTTTGTGCCCTTCATAGTTTCTCCCCACCTGCTGCTCAGCGTCCGTCTGAGGTCGAGTGTTCTATTGCCCGTTGTACAGTGACGTCCTCCAGTCGTGATGCCGGTGGCACTTGGATCATCGATTCAGGTGCCACTCATCACATGACGTGTCGTCGTAGTGACTTCGTTGTTCTCAGCCCTGTTGCGTCTGTTCGTTCCGTTCGCACCGGCTCTGGTCAGTCCTTGCCAGTCCAGGGTGTTGGGGTCGTGCGCTTCGATGGTCCGTCTGGCCCCTTGTATCTCTCCGAGGTGCTGTTTGTGCCTGACCTTGAGCTCAGTTTGCTTTCTGTACGTGCTTGCACACTGATGGGACTCTCTGTGGAGCACACTGCCGAGTCCGCGACTGTGACTGCCAGTGGCACTCGTAGCATTGTTCTGCGTGCCTCTGTTGTGGATGACCTATACCGTGCTTCCCGGACTTCTGCCCCTTGCTCCACTTCCCCTTCAGCTCGTGTTTGTCACTGGTGTTCTGTCTCCTGAGCACCAGCGATTGCTTCATCGCCGTCTGTGTCATGTACGCTCTGACACTGTGTCAAAGCTCATTCGGACACAGCCCGCTCTCGGTCTTGATGCGGCTTCTTTCGAGAAGCCGCCCAAGACCGATTGTCTTTTCTGCGCCCAGGGTAAGATGCATCGCTGCACCTACACGGTCTCGTGCACTTTGCCCTCTTGAGCTCGTCCATTCGGACCTTCTTGGTCCTCTTCCTGTCGAGTCTATGTCCGATAGGGGTCGATACGTCCTGACGCTGACTGATGACTTCACCCGGATGCGGTGGGTCTACAGCCTGCGCCAGAAGAGTGACGCCGCTCTCGCGGTTCGCCTCTGGCTAGTGATGGCTGAGCGTCAGTCCCGCCACACGCTGCACACTTTCCGATCGGATCGTGGTGACAAATTTCTCAGCGAGATGGATAGCTTCTTCGCTGAGCACGGGATTTTTCACCAGGTCTCTGCTCCTGTTACTCCTCAGCAGAACGGTGTTTCTGAGCGTTGGAACCGCACCTTGGAGGATGCGGTTCGCGCTATGCGGTCTGAGTGCGGTCTCCCAGAGTCCTTCGCTTTTGAGGACTTTGCCTACATGACTTGGGTCTAGAACCGCCTCCCGCACGGTCCTCTTCCGGACCACGTCACACCGTATGAGCTCTGGTTCGGCCATCGTGCTGACCTTCGCCTCGCTCGCGTCTGGGGGTCCTTGGTTTCCGTGTGGTACACCGAGGACCAGCAGCGGTCCAAGGTCTCACCGCGAGGTCGCTTGTGTGCTTTCGTCGGCATCTCCCCGCGATCGAAGGCCTGGCGATTTTGGGACCCTACCCGTCGTCATATTATTGAGTCACGTGACGCGCTCTTCTTTGAGTCCCTCACCTACCGTGATTTGACGTCGATTACGTCGCTGTCTGTCACGCACATCCCTACGTGTGAGGTTTCTCGCCGGATGGGGGAGTCTTCGCCTGCGAGCACCCCTCGTCAGGCTGATGTGTCCGTTCGAGCTCCCTCCACTTCACGGTCTCCGGCTCTTCATGACCCAGCAATCATCGCTTTCGGCCCAGAGACCTCTCCAGCACCACAGGTTTCTACCCCGGTTCCCTCGCCTCCCTCCGGAACCCATGATCCTACACATGTGCGTACTCCTGTGTCCGCCGGCACTCCTGCCTCTGTGTGTGGTCCTGCCTCATCTGTCCCTACTGCCACACCGAGTCCCGTGTCTCCCACACACGTCCCTCCTCGCACGACATCACCAGCTCCCTTGGCTCAGCTCTTCCCGGCTGTGACTGTGCCCGTTCCTGAGCCTGAGGTGCGCCCCTCGAGCCCAGGTTACTCCCGTGAGCCTGGCGGTCGTCTTCGACCATTGGACTCCGGAGCTCAGCGAGCGTCTGGTCCTGCACCCAGGCGCTCCACTCGCAGCGTCGCGAGTGGTGACCCCGGCACAAAGGCCCTAGGCCTGAGTGTCCGCACTGAGCACACAGAGGTACATCCAGCGTGTCCAGTAGGGCACGACCTCGTCACTCGCGAGTTCCACATCGCTTGTGATGCAGCAGCCGATCTTGTGGTCGTCAGACCTAGCACTGAGGCGTGTGGTCTTGCCACGCAGAGCTCTCCCGCTTTAGCGCCTGACCCGGGCACACTGAGGGAAGCTCTCTCATCATAGGATGCTGACGCTTGGCGTGCTGCCTGCGAGGATGAGCTTCGCGCCATCCGAGAGCACGGAGTTTACGAGCTAGTCAACCTTCCACCTGGAAGGAAGGCTATTCAGGTCAAGTGGGTCTTTCGCAAGAAAGTGAAGCCAGATGGCTCACTCGAACGCCACAAGGCTCGCTTGGTCGTCAAGGGGTACTCTCAGATTGAGGGCATCGATTACACTGACACCTTCGCCCCTGTCAGCCGTATGACCTCAGCTCGAGCTCTGTTCGATGTAGTGGCTCCGCATGACTGGGAACTACACCAGATGGATGTGAACAATGCGTTCCTCCATGGCTCTCTGGATGAGGAGATCTACGTGGCTCAGCCACCCGGTTTTGAGGATGGCGACAAGGTCTGGCGCTTGTGCAAGTCCTTGTACGGCCTCAAGCAGTCTCCTCTGTGTTGGAACCAGGAGATCACTGGCACCCTGACTCATGCTGGATATATACAGAGTGAGGCAGATCCCTCTCTCTTCATCCGCCAGACGCCTGAGCGGTTCACCGCCATCCTGGTCTATGTCGACGACCTTCTGATCGCGTCTCCTTCACTGGAGGCCGTGAAGGAGGCCAAGGCCGTCCTCCAGACTGCCTACATGATGAAGGACCTTGGTCCTGCGGCGGTGTTTCTCGGCATGGAGATCGTACGAGACCGCAGACGTCGTACTCTGCTACTGCACCAGGCCCGATACGCACGCGTTGTGGGGGAACGCTTCAACGATCTCCTCGGCGCAGTGCCCACGGCTTCCACACCCCTCACACCTGACGGGCAGGATGCCCTGAAGGTGGACGATCCCACACAGCTGGGGGAGACAGTGGATGTGACCTTGTACCTCCGTCTCATCGGATCCCTGATGTACCTGGCCACTACCACACGTCCGGACATCGCATTCGCCGTCAACCTCCTTGCCCAGTTTTCGCAGGCTCCACGTGCTAGAGCCCTTCATGCGGCTGTGCGAGTGGTGCGGTACGTGGTCTCCACACCGTACCTTGGACTCTGCTTTCGCCGGCAGTGTTCGGTGGTCCTTGATGGCTACACCGACGGCGACTGGGCCTGGAGCCCAGACGGACGCAGTCGCACCGGTTACGTGTTCCTGCTTGGTGGTACCGCTGTGTCCTGGCGCAGCGGGAAGCAGGGCTGCATTGCACGTAGCTCATCAGAGGCAGAGTATGTCACTTTGGGAGCAGGGGCTGCTGAGGCGGTATGGCTGCAGCGTCAATTCCTTGAGCTGGGTCAGTCAGTACCCGCCATTGTGCTTCGTTGCGACAACCAGAGTGCTCTTTCTATTGCGGAGTACTCTGGTGTCTTCCATGCTCGCACGAAGCACATTGCAGTAGAGCATCACTTTCTGCGTGACTTGGTGGAGCGACACGTGATCTCCGTCATTTGGGTTGGCACTGACATGCAGCGTGCTGACTTCTTGACGAAGGAACTAGCACGTGGAAAGTTCCTGGTGGCCATTTGTTCTGTCGGGCTTCGCCCCTTGCCTGAGAGTGGTTGAGTGTGGGGTGTTGTGGTGGCCAGTCGCTATGTCGTTGCACGCGTTGTTGTACTCGTTTCAGTGCTGCACGTGTATGGACATGCGTACCATCGGGTCATGGGGGAGTGTTGTGATTTGTGACGTTCCTGTCGACCTGTACAGTTTACTGTGACCACTCGGCCGTGTCCATACTCGTGCAGATCCCTGATGCGGACCCAGGCGGTACCGGTGCGTCGTCCGGTGGCGGACTACTGGTTTGGAGCTGACCGACGGCCGTTCCAGAGCTCTAGACGCTACCCGGGACCTCTTGCAGTTTTTTCTGCAGCACGCAGGACTTTATCGGTGGACTGGTCGTGGGCCCGATTTGCATGTTTTTGCATTGTGTTTCCACCGTTCGATGCCGGATGTATGCATGTGATCAGTCGTAGCGTTCGGCTTGTGATTCTGCACGTCTAGGTTCAGACGGCGTAGCATTCTGACATGTGTGCGCAGAGTTACGGCCAAAACAGTGGTTTTGGGCCGGTTTTAGGACAGATCTTGCACTGCCGCGTGCGACACCCGCCGTGCGCCGCGGCAGGTACTTATGCCATGGACCTGTCATTTGTCATTTCTCTCTGCAATTATATTCAGTTTGAGTTTCCTGACACTCTGTCCGTGTCCCAACCCAGACCCTTGCAGTTTTGTCTCAAACTTGTGACTATTGTCACACGCTGACCTGGCGCTGACGCCTAGTGTCACGTCAAGTGGTTAGGAAGGTTCTAGGAAACTTCTCAACCACTCCTACTCCCTTCTCCACTCCCTTCCAATCCCTTCTTGCACTGGCCACACACAAGAAGAAAGGAAAAACAAGACGTGGCATTTGGCAGAAGCACCCAGCGTCAGTGAGTAATTGCAGTGGATATTCAGTCCACTGCTACAACAATGATCGCACTCACTCCTACAAAAGGTGCCAATAGCCCCCTTCCTTGCACAAGGATCACCTACTACCTCCAATCGGTGCACAACCAAAGGAAATTTTCCAGCTCCACACAGGTGGTTCGTACGGCAACCACAACATCAACAATGCTCCCTGCTTCCCTAGGCACCAATGGAGACAAGGTGCCTCGAGATCACACCATCATGGAGCTTTGTCATCTCGTGGCGCTTTGCACTCAGAGAGGTGGGATTGTGTTGTCACAGCCGAGTGATTTGTAGTAAGCTTGTCCTACTGTATTTGTCGCCCATGATGACACTTGCCAGGAGCTTCGTCGGAGTGTGATACGGATGGACCTACCATCACCGCTTGGCATGATGGTTCACAGATTTGTGCTGTCTATCATTGTTTTGAAGCCTATGCTGAGTGTCCAGTGGACACTGAGGGTTTTGTGGCATGTTGCTTAGCGTCGAAAACAGGTCATGAGACGAGGGGTACCTGGATCATCAACTCCCTTGTCACCCATAAATGGCATATCGTCGTGGAGACTTTGTTGTTCTTGGTCCTTTAAAGTCTGTCTCATGTGTTTGCACGGGATCTGGTCAGTCCTTGTCGTTCAAGGGAGTTAGGGTTGCACGGTCCTTGCATGGTCCTTCTGGCCCCTTGTACATTTCCGATTTGCTCTTTGTCCCTACTCTTAAGCTTAGCCTACCCTCATTTTGTGGATAGGTTTTTATATTGAGAACTCTGCTGACATAGCCACAGAGACTGATTACAACACTCATGCCATAGTGCTCCTTACCTCACTTTTGGATTATTTGTATCGTGTTACTCATTGTGTTCTTTTTGTTTTCTCTCCTTTGTCCACAGCAATGTGTTTGTTTGTTCCTAATTTTCTCTCCCATGAGTACTAACACTTGCTACATCGCCAACTTTGCCATGTGATCTAAAAAAATGTGTCCAAGATCATTCACACACATGTGGCCTTTGGTCTTTATGTGGTCTTTTTGGAAAATCTGCCCAAGACCAACTACCTTCTCTACGCTCATGGTAGAAAGAATCGCTGCACTTACCCTGACTCCACCTCACAAGCACATTGTCCGTTGGAGCTGATCCACTCGGATGTTCTCCATCCTTTTCCATTCAAGCATCTCTTCCTTATTAGGTTCAATACATGCTTACCATGATTGCGACTTCACCCATGTATGGTGGGCCTGTATCCTTCACCACAAGAGTGATGACGTTCTGGCGGTGCACCTGTGGCTCGAGATGGCTAAGCGTCATACTCATCACACATTCCACACCTTCTGGACGGATTGTGTTATGTGAGTTCCTGAGTAAGATGGACACATTCTTTTCCAAGAAAAATGTTTCTCACTAGTCCTCTGGTCCACATGCGCCTTAACAGACCAATATTTGAAAGGGTTGGAACCGCACCATGGAGGATGTCGTACATGCTATGCAATTTGAGGAAGGTCTTCCTGAGTCCTTCTCCACTACGGGCTTCTCCTCCATGACGTGGATTTGGAACCATCTGTTGCAATGTCCCCTGCTAGACCATGTCACAATGTATAATCTTTGGTTCAGCCATGACACCAACATTCATCTCGCTCACATCTAAGGCTCCCTGGCTTGCCTATGTCTAGTACATCTAGGACTAGTGGAGATCCAAGTCAGGTTCGCATCTGTTCCCAACATTTCCTTGCAGTTGAGGGCCAGGCTACCTTCGGATCTTGTTCACCATTGTATTGTTGAATCTCGATACAATCTCTTCTTTTTGCCTCTCACAAATCGAGACACGTCCAACATCCTGTTGCCGACCACCAACCACGTTCCCACTTGTGTTCCTTCTTGGCGGATGGGGGAGTCTAGGCCTCTGGATGGGTCCTTCACGGCTTCCTCACCTGTGGTCCGGTCCCATCACTTCCTCCGTAGCCCAAGGTGAGCACCTCGGGAACAAGCTTCTCTCTCAAGTCATGTGGTCATCTTTGGACACTAGCCTCCATGGCTCACCGAGCTGCTAACTTGGTGCTTCGACATCATGCTCGTAGTGCTGAGAGGTGCGCCTGGCACAAAGGCCAGGCGCACCTCTTAGCCGGCCTTAGCATCGAGGCAAACTACTCTGAGGTACAACCAACATACCCGGTCAGTCAAAAGATGATCTCTCTTGCGTTCTCCGTCCCTCGTGATATCACAGCCGACCTTTTCATGTGTAGATCCACTCTCAACGCATGTGTCCTAGCTACCCGGAGCTCCCCCTCAACTGTGCCTTTTGTAGACACATTGTCGCAAGCAATTTTAGCACATGACATAGCCTCATGGTCAATGTTAAAGACCGCTGATAACGTCTCCTTTGATGGAGGCCATAAAGGAGGATGAGGCGTTCCTCAAGGCTATCTACACGATGAAGGACCTTGGTCCTTCAATTCTATTCCTTACGATGGAGAACTCACATTGTCACAGACTACGGACATGCTTGTTGCACTAAACACACTACACCCGTGTTGTCGGGGAGTGATTCGCTCACCTTCTTGGTGTCATTTCCGTGGCCTCCACACCCATCACACCAGACGAACAAGATGCCCAAAAGGTGGATGATCCAGCACGACTAGAGGAGACAGTGGATGTTATGCTGTAATTACGCCTCATAGGCTCTCTGATGTACTTGGCTACAACCACTCGGCCCGAGGGGTGACCTACGTGGTCTCCACACAATCAGACAACTTTCGATGGTAGTCGATGGCTACGAGGATAGTGACTAGGCATGGAGACCTGATGGACGCAATTGGACAAGATACGTGTTCTTACATAGTGGGACTCTTTTGTCGTAGCGCAGTTACAGGCAAGATTGCATTATGCTCATCGGAGGGAAAGTAAGTTGGTTAAGGGACTGAGGCTACTAAGACGGTGTGGCTGCATTGTTTGTTTTGTTAGTTGCATCAATCTATGCTTTCCATTGTTAGGCATTGTGACAACGAGAGTGATCTCGTCATCTTGTATTTTTTGTGTGTTTCATGCACGCACAAAGAAAATTGTTGTTCAGAATCACTTAGTGTATGATTTAGGAAGCAACAGGTGATATCCGTTTTCCGGGTTGACACGAAAATGCAGCGGGCTGACATCCTAATTAAGGTATTGTTGTACAAAACATTCATGGTAGATATCCAATTTTTCTGGCTTTGTCCCATGCCTGAGACTGGCAATGAGTGGGATGTGTGCATATTCACTTTTGAGCATCTCGTTCACGCAAACATGTAAATCATGCATAGGTGTGGCCATGCATAATATCCGGACATCGAGGAATGTTGTTATGTGAGTCGTCCCCGTATGTATATTTATTTGATTGAGACTCCTCGGCCATGCCAATGCATATTTGCATCCCTAATGCCGCTCTAGTTGGCTTTGAAGCATCGTCGAGCGGTGATGCACCCATCAGCAGTTGTAATAGAGCTACCTGTTTGTTTCAAAGACTTGCTCGGGCACACTATCGTTTCTCTACAGCATCTAAATTTGTCTTCGTGATTTCACATTCGGAACGATTCGAATGTTTTTGCGTTATGTCCACTGGTTGATGCCAAATCCATACATGTGTGTTGTAGTCGCGTTTGGTTGAAGATTATGCATTCGTAGGTTTAGTAGGTTACACATCTGGATTCTTCTGCACTTGATTAAATCTAAAACATGGTTTTAAAGTGACTTCAATGATTAATCGATCTTGCGCGTTCGTCATCCGCCGTGAATCGTTACAGGTACTTACGTTGTGAGCTTGTGAATCATCGTCTCTTTACACAATGAATCTGTTGAAGCTTATGATACTATGTACGTCTCACTATGTTGTTCTTGTACCTGCTTGTACTACTGGTTTGTGAGCTGACTAGACTGTGTTGTCAGATCAATGACAGTGAAGCTACGAAGGTTTCAGCCCTCTTGTCACCAAATCAGTCGACTCAAACTCTACCGCGAGCCCGTTTAACACTTCACACGCAAATATGTACCTCTGCAATGACTTATCAAAGCGAGGCGGGCACAAAGTTAATGGACACTGTCGACGAAGAAAAGTGAAGGAGTTTCTCGTCATGTAGAAGGGTTGTGATGCATTGCAAAAGATCATGGAGCCCTTCAACAACCTACAGATTGTTGATAAACATATCACCAATTGTTTTTGTTCTCTTGTAACGCACGGGGACGCCAAGTCTGAATCT
>SZWC01006051.1:76535-96989 GCA_023375785.1 Penium margaritaceum | reverse complement strand
TCTCTCTCTCTCTCTCTCTCTCTCTCTCTCTCTCTCTCTCTCTCTCTCTCTCTCTCTCTCTCTCTCTCTCTCTCTCGCTCTGCACATTGCTTGCAGCCAGACGCGTTCATGCGTCGTGCCAATCACACCTTTGTAGTTGATTTCTGCCCTATTGCCCAACACCTGCTTGCATGCATTTTGTCATGGTATCAGAGCGGTGAGGCATCCCTGGCTGAGCTGCGCAGTAGAGACGCATCAGTGGCAGCAGCAGTGAGAGTCACAGCTAAAGCCACGGTCCTAGGAGGACCGAAGAACCCACGGTGACCCGCCGCAGCATATTGCAACGGCGGAGAGACACTTGCAACCGCATCACCATGCCACCCCCACGGGGCAGCCAAGGGTTTCTCAACCCTCTCCAGAAGCAATTGAGGTATGTGATGTTGAGAAGGGGTTTATGAAGGGTCCCAGAAGCTTCACTCGGGTCCCACATACCACCCACCCCCAGACGTGAGAGAGTGCAACTGCTTCATTTCACCACTGTTTTTGGCGTGTAAGAGCTTTGTAGAAAGCTCTTGCAAAACCCTATCCATCGCTTCCACTCCTGCCTCATTTCATGCCCTGTAGGCGCCAGGAAATGAAACAACGCTCTCAGATCAAGATTGTTTTCCGGATTTTGGGCTGAAAAGAAAATGGTGACGTTTTTTACCTCATTGAAGGTTTGTTTGCACGAAACCACTATTATTCAGCATCCTTTGGCCCATAATCACTCCAAATTTTGCTTCATTTGGACAACCTTCATGCTGACATCATCATTGTAGGTGGACGTCGACACCAATACTTAACCAGTTTTTTGGCTCAAACATCATTTGTTACCAGCGTTCCAAATCGTCGAGAAACGCCAACTGTTTGTGATTCTGACAGAATTGATGTTTGGACCTATACTAAGCAGCAGCGTCCAGCCCGTCATGCTCAAGCACGCCCTTGCCAGCACCGTCACCGACGCAGTTGCCGAGGGCAGCTCTTTCAGCAGCCAGTGCCGGCCGCCGCCAACGTGACCACAACAGCAGCAACAGCAGCAGCAGAAGCAACAGGAGCAGCAGCAGCCGCAACAGCAGCAATAGTAGTAGCCGCAGCAGCAGCAGCAGTAGCCGCAGCAGCAGCAGCGGCAGTAGCAGCAGCGGCAGCAGCAGCAACGGCAGCATCATCAGCTATAGAAGCAGTAGCAACAACGGCCTCCCAGTCTGACGACCTTGGCACATCAGGTACGCGCGTTGGCCGACCTACATGCGGAAAGCCACCAGATGCTGACGAAGCATGTCGCTTAGCTATAGGACCTGATCAAGGGCTTACTGCCCTAGCAGTAGCGACAGTCAGCCGACCTGAGCGAGGACCACCTTTCCTCCAGCAGCCCTGCTGACAAGGTAACGGAGGCCCTCTCCGACTCTGCGTGCACGCCTCGTGCGCCTGGAGGCACGCCGTAGAGCGCGTGAGGCAAATGCCGCCCTCCAGGGCACGGGCTACAGGGCCGAGCTCGGCTGGGCCCGGCTTGCCGCCCCCTGAGCTTTGAGGAGCTGGCTCTGCGGGCTCGTCTTGGAAAGTGGGTTGCCTCCTCTGTGGTTTGCCCCGTAGTGGCTTCGGGTGTCACCATGCCGACGGTCAAGCCACCCAACTGGTTTGAGTCAAACCCACCCGTCTTTCGTACTGGGGACGACTACAAAACTTGGGAGCCGAGCTTCTGCATGTGGGCCATGAGTGAGGGGCTCCTCGCATACTACTTCACCCCCTACCAGGCATCTGACTCTGCCCAGATGCAGATGGCAGTCCGCGACGCCTACAGCCTGATGAAGGCCGTCCTGGTCTACATGAAGGACTTCAGCCGCTTCCTTGGAAACCCACTGACCGGCACAAGAGTTGAACCTTGTGTGGCGTGGACAATGGCCGTTACCCTCTTCGAGGGCACCACCTTGGCCCTGACGTCCGAGCGCCTTCAACTCCTTGTGCAAGACTCCTCAGGATTCCGCACCCGACGACTGGCACCGGGCAATCCAGCTGGGAGACGATGCTCCTACATAGGATGCAACCCTTCAGATCATTCCCTATGGCATCCACCCCGACTACACGTGGGTCTTCATTGAAGTTGGCTATTCTTTGTTACACTGCATGGGGAGCGACGGGACGCTGTTGCGCTAGGCCACTCTCCACTTCTTGGAGGTCACCGACGTGGACGTAGCGAACCGTACCTGCCGCATCATCGCTTCAGCAGCACTTGCCGCCTCGTCCTCCTCCATGCCACCTGCAGCGACAACGGTACCAGCTCAAGGGAAGAAGGGTCGCAAGTCGTCTGCCGGTGGCAACAATAGCGACGGGACCAGCGTCAGCACAAGCGCGAAAAGTGTCAGCCGCAACACTAGCACTGGGAGTAATAGCAGTAGCGGTGGAAACAACGGCTCCGGGAGCACTGCGGGTCGCCGGCTCCTATGCTTCAACTGCGGTGGTGACCATCGCTACCCCGAATGCACTCGCCTGCAGGCCACCCACTGGACTAGGCGAAGATCACGCACGGACTATAGCACGCGCACAAGGTGCGCATGCGCTAGACGTCAGTTGGGACCGCCCGCTTGGCCGCCACAACAGCGACCGTCCCACAGCAGCCCACAGCCACAGTGACCACCCCAGCCGACCCCAACGTCCAGGCGCTCGCTGACCGGGACAGGACAATCGGCGAGCTACACCAACTTCTTGTCCTACGCTCATCTCAAGGAGGTGCGAGTGGATTGAGTGAGCCGGGGGATCCTACAACGTGTGGACTGTCTGGCCTGTTGCATAATGATGCTTGTGGCGGTGCCCTTGTGAAGCTGTGTACGCATGCCGGTCCTGATGATGTGTCCTAGTTGCATGCTTCCCATGTGTGCTCCGACGTTTGCCTTGCCGCGTCGCCCGCCGAGCGCTCTGCATCCCCGCCCTGTTCCGTCGCCGAGTGTTATGTTATCCCCCGTACGCGCGTCACGGATGCCACCTGGGTTGTTAACTGTGGTGCCACCCATGACATGACATGTCATCGTGACGCCTTCTTCGTCCTGCATCCCGCTAGTGCCGTTTGCTCTGTCCACATTGTAGCTGGCCATGAGGTCCCTGTCCAGGCTGTTGGGGTTGTGTAGTTCACCGGGCCAAATTGTTCCGAGTACATCTCCGAGGTCCTCTTTGTCCCTGGTCTTGAACTCAGCCTGCTATCTTTTTGTGCTTGCATCAAGATAAGCCTGGGTTTCACGCACACAGCTGCTGATTCTCGTATCTTTGTGCACGACACCGAGGAGACCGTCCTTAGTGGGACGGTCATTGATGATGTCTACCACATCTGCATGTCTACTGCCAATGCCCCTTTGCTTCCTCCCTCTCCCATAACGCGTGTCTTCGTCTCTCATGCTCTGTCCCTTGAGCACCACTGCCTCCTACATCGTTGCCTCTGTCATGTGCACCTAGGGGCTGTCGACAGGCTGATCCGCACTCAACCTGCTCTCGGTCTTCATACGGCATCCTTCAAGGAGCCATCCACAACCCACTGCCTGTCTTGTGCCAAAGGCAAAATGCACTGTTCCACTTATCCTGAGTCAGTCTCCAGGGCTCGTCGGGCCTTAGAGCTCGTCCACTCCGACCTCATGGGTCTGCTCCCTGTCAAATTTCAGGAGGACCGCGACCGCTACGTTCCGACACTGCCTGATGACTTCACGCGCATGAGCTGGATTTACAGTCTCCATCAGAAGAGCAACGCTGTCATCGCTGTCCGCATCTGGCTGGTCATGGCCAAACGCCAGGCCCGCTACACGCTTCAGACCTTTTTCTCTGACCGTGGCGGCGAGTACCTCAGCGACATGGCGCGCTAATTCACCGAGCTATGTGTCTTCTACAGCCTCTTCACTCCCGCTACCCCCCAGTAGAATGGTGTTTCAAAATACTAGAACCGCACCATAGAGGATGCGGTCCGTGCTATGCGTGCCGAGAGCGCCATGCCTTAGACCTTTGCCTTCGAGGAGATAGCGTACATGACCTGCGTCTAGAACCGCATTCCACACAACCCCCTCGTTGGCCACCGCATACCCTACGAGCTATGGCACGGTCATCGTACCGATCTATGCCTGGCCCATGTCTGGAGCTCCCTCGCCTGTGTCTGGTTTACGCCGGAGCAGCAAGGGAGCAAGCTCTTACTACGGGGCCGCATCAGCGTCTTCGTCGGTGTAACCCTGCGGTTAAAGGCCTGGTGGTTCTTGGACCCTGAGCGGCATCGCATCATGGAATCGCGCTACGCTGTCTTCTTCGAGCATCTCACGTTTCACAATCTTGCTTCCATCTACGCTCTTCGCGTTGTTCATATTCCTGGGTGTGTCGGAGCTCGTCGTGAGGGGTACGTGCCTATCGTGGTTAGCCCAATGCTCTCGGCCAGTGCGGTCACTCCGTCACCGGCAACCCAGTGGTTGTCCTCGGGAGTTGTGCCCGTCGGCGCCTCCAGTCCCGTCCCAATTACGGCTCGCCCTGCCGCCCTGCCTCTATGTTCCCGCTCACGTCCAAGTTTGCATCTGAGTTTGCGTCCACATCTGAGGCCCTGTCCGATGCTGAGTCCACGTCCGTGTCTCACTCTCAGTCGTCCCCATCCTCGGCTGCTAATGCATCCGCGTCTGGCATGGAGTCGTCCCCGGCCGCTGAGGCCACACCATCCTTTGTTGACACACCTTCTATGTAGGCCACGCTTGCATCTGAGTCGGAAGAGACCCCTGCTCCTGTCCCTTCTGACACCTTCACGCGGGCACTCAGCGGGTGCCTCCGCCCTGCTTCGACCGTCGACAGCAGTCTCCATGGCAGGTGTCTGGCCCCTCGCCTTGTCTCGCCTGTCGCCAGCAGTGACGCACGCAGGCGGCTCCAACCTTACCCCACGCGCAGCGTTGTCAGCGATGACCCTGGCACGAAGGCCATGTGACTGAGTGCTGGTGGCCTCACGAAGGTTCACCTTGGCTATCCCACTAGTGTGGCACTGCTTGCCCACGAGCGCGACCTTGCTCGTGACGCTGTTGAGTTCATGGTCACGATGGATCCTCCCTCTACAGTGTATGTCCTAGCCATGCATAGTGCGCCACCGTCGTCTCCCGATCCCACCACTCTGCCTGAGGCCTTGTCAGTCCCCGACGCTGAGCAGTGGCGGGCTGCCTGCCAGGCTGAGCTCGATGTCATTTGTGAGCATGACGTCTTCGAGTTGGTGGACTTGCCAAAGAACCGAAAGGCCGTCGAGGCCAAGTGGGTTCTCCGCAAAAAGCTCAAACCAGACGGTCCAATGGAGCGCTACAAAGCCCACTTGATGGCAAAAGCATTCTCCCAGGCCGCTATTGTGGACTACACCGAGACCTTTGCCCCCGTCGGCCGGATGGCGATGGCACTCATGCTGCTGAGCGGGAGCTCCATCAGATGGATGTCAACAATGCATTTCTAAATGGGGACCTTGATGAGGATATCTACATGGTCCAGCTATCCAGCTTTGAGGATGGAACCGATCGCGTGTACTGGCTACGGAAGGCCATGTACAGCCTGAAATAGTCGCCTCGTTGCTGGAACTAGGAGATCACCGGCATGCTGAGACACGTCGGGTACATTACGAGTGACGCTAACCCATCCTTGTTCCTATTGCAGTCCCCAGCGCCACTCACTGCCATCCTTGTCTACGTGGACGATATTCTCATCACTTCGCCTGACCTGGAAGAATTGAACACTGGCAAGGCTGTTCTTTCCTCGGCCTAAAAGATGAAAGACCTTAGAGAGGCCTTTGTCTTTTTGGAGATGGATATCGTGCGCGACCGTGTCCGCCAAATGCTTCGCGTCCACGAGGCACGCTACGCAGAGGCTGTAGGGGAGCTCTTCGCTGACCTTCTCGATGCCGTCCGCACTGCCTCCACATACATGACTCATGAAGGGCAGGCCGCCTTGAAGGTGGACGACCCGGCCGACCTCGGGGAGCCAGTCGACATGACCCTGTGCCTACGAGTCAATGGCTCACTTATGTACTTGGCCACCATGACACGGCCCGACATTGTCTTCACTGTCAACCTACTCGTCCAGTTATTGTAGGCTCCGCGCTAGCAAACACTAGAGGCAGCCGTCCGGTGCGTGCGCTACATCCTGTACTCTGCGCGCTTTGGTCTATGCTTCCGCGAGCAGGTGTCCGTCGTGCTTGACAGGTACATAGACAGTGACTAGGCGTGAAGTCCAGATGGAAAAGGTTGCACCAACTACATCTTCCTTATTAGGGACAGTGCGGTGTCCTGGCGTAATGGGAAGCAGGACTACATTGTACGCAACACTGCTGAGGTAGAGTATGTTGCTCTGGATGCCAGTGCAGCTGAGTGCCTTTGGCTTGTCTGTCTACTACGTGAGTCCATTCCCCCTGTGGTGCTTTAGTGTGTCAACATGAGTGCGGAGGCCATCGCCAAGAAATCAGGTGTGGTCCCTGCACGCACGAAGCACATCAACATCAAGCATCACTTTGTCCGTGACCTGGTTGATTGTGGTGAGATTTGAGTCATCCATGTGGGCACTAACAGGCAGCGGGCTGACTTTCTGACCAGGGCTCTGGGTCCTTTGAAGTTTCATGCGACCACTCGTTCCATGGGACTCTACCCCGTTCATGTTGCAGGTTGAATCCTCATGAGACATCTTGCATGTGTTGTACTTGTTGCCTACAGCGTTCGTGTGTGTCCTGTCGTGTACAGCGTCAGTGTCTACATGTACATGGACGTGTATCATGGGGGAGTGTTATTGTGTGTGTCATACACAGCTTACGGTGACCCCGCGGCCCATGTCCATCCACGTGAAGACCCCTGACATGGCAACAGTGGCAGAAGACCGACGGCTGGACAAGCGCTCAGAAGACATCTATCGTAGCTAAGTCCTTGCTGTGGAACAACACATAGGCGTGTAGTCTGTCGAGACATAACTCTTGTCGACGTGGCCTGCCCGGTTTAGATGGCTCTTCGTTCCGACGTGTCTACAGGGAGCTATGTCCAATACCGAGTTTCCGCCACCGTTTTGGTCTGCTAGAAAATTTTGCGCCTGTGCGCGTCGTGTGGGTGTGCACCAGCTAGGCTTGAGACCCTATGTAGTCTGTCCAGGGCTCAGTTTCTCTCTCTCTCTCTCTCTCTCTCTCTCTCTCTCTCTCTCTCTCTCTCTCTCTCTCTCTCTCTCTCTCTCTCTCTTTGCACATTGCTTGCAGCCAGACGCGTTGGTGCATCGTGTTAGTCAGACCCCGTGCAGTTGATTTTTGCTCTACTACCCAGCACATGCATGCATGCATTCTGTCACCTTTGTTTTGCTAAGCAGATGCCAAGAACATTGTTCTAGAACCAGTAAATGTGCTCTCAAGTACAACTGAATATGATGTTGTAGGCACCAATCTTGCACTCGGCTGAGACGCCAATGATTCATGGTCCATCATGTGAGCGCCTTGAGCTTCAGTTCAGTTTAGTCACATGTAGTGACAGCATGCGTGGTAACAGTCAAGAGGTCTCATGACCCACAGACGAACACTCCACATACATGAAAGCGGGAACAACGCACAACCACATCAGTGAAACAATGACTCATGAGGTACATGCACATAAATTTGGGACATCAAGAGCGCATAATAGACCAGCTGCATGCATATATGCTTTAAACATGCCACTCATAAGAGCTTTGGTGAGAAAGTCTGCACGATGTTGCTGAGTGTTGACTTGGCAACCTGAACCTCTTCACCAGCAATGCACTCACGCACAAAGTGATGCTCAATGTTGATGTGCTTAGTGCAAGAGTGATACATCCGATCATGCTCATCCATTGCCGTAGCAGCAACGGATGAGAACACAAAGCTATTGTAGCAGGCGGAACATCCACACACTCACACACCTACATCAAGCGCCACGTATTCTGCCTCACTAGAGCTGCGTGAAACACATCCCTATTTTCCACTTTTCCAAGAGATAGCACTCCCACCAACAAGGAAGATGTAGCCGGTGCGATTGCGAGCATTGATATTGTGTGCTCGATCACTTTATATGTATCCATCGACAACCACAAAAGGATGTACTCTGTAGCATAATCCTACACGTGCCGTGGAAAATACATAATGGATAACACACAATGTTGCCTGGAGATGCCTCTCGCGAGGCTCCGGGGAAGACTATGTGAGGAAGTTGACTGAGAAGGTCACATCCGCTCGTGTGGTGGCCGCAAGATACATGAGAGACCCAATCATGCTAAAATAAGTTGTGATGTTGATGGTCTCCTCCATCACTGATAAATCAACCAACTTCAATAGGCGCTAACCTGCTGGTGTCATCAGTGTGGATGCAGTGGGCGTTTCAGCCAACAAGTAGGCAAAGCGCTCTCCAAAGCTACAGATTTAGGCAGCGTGGTGCAAGTGCAAAGTGTGACACTGACGATCACGCTCAGGTTCCATGCCAAGGAACACTCAAGCTAGGCCCAAGTCCATCGTGTATGTGGACTTCAGTAGAGACTTCACTGACTAGACAATGACAAAATGGGGTCAGACAAGAAGTAGATTATCGACATGGACAAGAATGGTCATAATGGGCTCTAAGGGTGAACTCAGAAAGAGTACAGGGTTGGCAGTGCTGTGACGGTAGCCACCTCTTTGGAGAGTGGAGAAGATCTCCATGTTCCAACAGTGTGGAGACTGCTTGAGTCTATACAAGGCCTTGCGCAGTTGCCAGACCTTGTTAGTACCATCGCTAAAAATTGGTGGCTATACCATATAGATCTCCTCATCAAGTCAGCCATGCAGAACCACATTGTTGACGTCCATCTCTCATAGTTCCCAGTCATGGTGGGCGACTAAACTCAGAAGAGCACTGGTGTTGGGATAAACCTAAAGCACTGAAGAGCATTGTTACCGTCCAACTAGAGCGAATGTCTCATCAAACACCAGGGATCTTAGAAATTCACTTTACAGTGAGCCGAGTCTTGTATCTGTCCACCTTGCCATCAGAATTCAACTTCCGCCAGAGGACCCAACGGTACGAGAAAGCTTAGCATCCCTCAAGAAGGTCCACAAGCTCAAAGACCCTGTGTTCCTTGAGGGCACTCGGCTCCTTTTGCATGGCATTTCCTAGTTGTGGGCATCGGTTACCTTACAAGCTTGCCGAACAGTGGTAGGCTCTGGAGGGAGTGCGGGCAGCCCACTTGTCACAAAGCACTCTGTAACATATCGAGAAACATATGTCTCAAGGGGGTTGTGAAACCTGTAAGCAACGAGTACATAGCCCACTGTAGAGTTGGGATGGACAAAATTGACAGCAAAACCTAGTGCATTGAGACCTATGGGTCGGGTAGCTGGACGAGCCACAGTGTATGATGCATTGGGATGCGTGTGGTGCTGGGAGGACTTAGAGGATTAAAAGGCAAGATGCTGAGGAAGAGAGAAAGACCCTCCTCCATGTGTATGGTTCATGGCCGACAGGAGGGATCTGAGACAGAGGAGGTGACTCTGAGTCATTATTGGACGCTGAGGTCTTTGGCTTAGGCATTGAAGATAAGTGAGGAGTGGAATGTGTTGGGGACTGTGCTGAGATGCTGGCCGTAGACGGTGCCAAGAAACCAGTAGGAGACTGGGCCAGGGAACTGTCCGACATAGATGCAGACTCGAAGGGTGCAGAGGGTGAAAGAAGAACCGGCGTCAAATATGGAAAAGAGATGGGCGGTGAGCCAGATGAAGAATCACCGTCAGTGGAAGAAACGGGTAAAGAGGAAGGAGGACTAGTGGAGGGAGCCCTGCTAGTGGAGGAAGGAGGGGTTCTGGCGACACCGGAGGCTGAGAAAAACCCACCCTTCCCAGGTCAACTAAGTGAGGAGAGAGAGAAGGGTGGAGCAGCGCTGGACATGTCGCAAGGAAAAACGTCCTCAAAGAAGAGAGCACAACGTCATCCAATCACCTGTGAATGATATGAGTCCAAGAACCGCCAAGCCTAGGACATAGCTGAAATACCAAGAAAGGTGCAAAGGCACTCACCGAGACTAGGTTTTCCTTCCTGAAGATCTTCAGGGATTCGGACAGTAGCAACACCTTCCAGACACGATTAAGTCGCGAATTTGCTCGAAAACCAAACCAGATCTCAAAGGGTGTGACATGAAGAGGGAGCAAACCGTGAGGGACACGTTTCTACACCTAAGTCATGTACAACATGGTTAAAAGAGAAGAGTGGGGGTAGGCAAGAAGTATTGAGAAAAGTGCGGACAGCCTCGGCGAGCGTCCGGTTTTAGCGTTCGGAGACACCATTTTTTGTGTATAGGGAGTCGACGGCTCCATAAACATCCCGCGAGATGTGAGGAAGCGGGCTGTGGGACCCATGAACTCCTCCCTCACAGTCATAGCGGAAGACACACAGGTGGCATCCAGAGGCCAGCTTAGCCTGTGGTAGCCAGGACTAAAGTGTGGATCACACATCACTCTTTTGCTTAAGGACAAAGACCCAACACATAATGTTGAAGTCATCAATGAGACATGACGTAGCCAGCAACCCCCTCCAAGACATTGTAAGCAAGGAGACCCATGACGTTAGCATGCAAGAGGTGAATGGGATGCGTGGTGCAAGAGTCGGAAGTTGAGAGTAGGGACCGATGCATTTTTTCCTTGAGCAAAGTCGAGAAAGTTAGTGGGAAAAGGTACAGGGAATGTCGAGGCATCAAGACCATCAGCAGGAAGCTCACAAAGCAGAGTGGCAATGGTAGTGGTGTGGATGTGACAAAGGCAGCGATGTAGCAGTTAGATGTGTACTTGAGATATGAATCGGGCGGCATGAACAAGGAAAGGTGTGGCAGGCGCAGGCACAAAAGATGGGACGTGAATAAGGTGATCGCACCGAGTGCCCTACAGCAAGATGCAACGAGTGGTGCGGTACAAATCAGAGGCCATGGCACGGCTCAAGGAGAATTCCTTGCCCTGAGTATTGAGTGTCGTGACAAAGACCAGACTCAGCTCAAGAGAGGGAACGCACAACACATCTTGCAATAAAAGTTCCCATCTTGGTCCAACAAACCTCACCATCCCAACACCCTGAATTGGGAGAAGTTGGCTGGAGCCAGTCCAAAAAAAAGAGCAGAGCCAACAATGCCGAGAAAGGTAAACGAGGAGCAAGAGGAGGTCATGTGATGGCTGGCCCCTAATTCAAGGATCCAAAAGCTAGCCGGCTCGTAAACAGAATTAGGGACGAGATTGGCGGCGGTAATGGCAGAGTGAGGCAGGAAATGCTGGCCACAGGCGGCGGGACAACGAGGCAAGCGAACAAACTACCACTCTTCAATCTACGTATTATCGAAAGGTGGACACCCCTGGACATGACCTGATGCAGAGCCACGCAAATCTCCATTCACTCGACATGCAAGTGATCCCACCATGAACACATACTCTCACCTCCTTGATCACGGAGATGACATTGATGAACGACATGGAAGAGAGCGGCGTCCAACTGACGGTTGTCCTTAGGTGGATCAGGGGTGATGAGTATGCTGGATGGAAAATGTTGCTGAGGGTAGGTGGGTGCGGCCCTGGCAAGAGAAGAGTAGAGACCTGAAGGAAGGCCATATAAGAAAGGTCCTCCAAACCCTGGAGCCACCTCCATGGGTAGGGCGGTGGAGGAGGCGCTGTAGTGGTGCCGTAGGCAACAACATTGACGGATGAAGACGCAGTACAGCTTGATGATGCAGCAGTGGCAGAGGCACAGTTAGTGCTACAAGTGCTACCGGAGGAGCGTGTCCAATGCGCCCGCATCGCAGATGTAAGACGGGTGTAGTCAAGTGGTGCGAGACACCTGGGAATAGAGTGACCAGAGGCACCATAGTTTTAGTACGTAACAGCGCTAGAGGAGGATGATCCGCCGAACCCCTTTCTTTTTACGGTGCCCTTTGTGTCCACTCACGAAACACCCGCCGCCCCCTGGGCCTTTTCTCCGACCTTGGTCCTCCCCTTACAGAGGAGAGAAGTGGTCAGCAGGCAGGACGTAGAAGCGTACGAGGTAGAGGTGGATGTAGATGAGGGGAGGATGGTAGTGGTAGCGGCAGCGACTGTTTTATGGTGGGTGCGTTTGTTTTGTAAGGCGATCCACTAATCACTGAGGTGCTGAGAGGTGAACTTCCGGAGGGTGCCGATTCCTGGGGGAGCGTTGTCAGGAACGGGCTCAATTATGAGACACTCAAGCGAAGAGGAATTCACCTCATTAATAATGTTGGACAGCTGGAGAATGAGGCTGTTGACAATGGAGAGGATAATGGGAAGCTGTTGAGGTGATGTCTTGTCCGGGTCACGCACTAGGCGGAGGCTGCAAGCTCAGTAGACATCGGTGGTCTCATAAGCATGCATATAAATCATGTTGAATTGTACGGTGAGGATACGCTATGCAACATGCCCTATGATTGTGGTGCAGCGCTTGATGAGAGCATATGCGCCAATAGAGGTAGCAGGCGTTTGCCGTTTAGTGCCATCGTTGTAGGATCCAACCTAGTCAATGAGATCATTGGGCCCAGCACGAATGAGAACAAAAACATCCGGATACGACTCAGAGTTGACAGGGAAAAAAGGAGGAAGAGCTAATGGATTTGATTCATGGTTAATTCATTCCCAGAGCTGCTCACCTTGCGTAGGCACTCAAGTGAACCTCGCATCGGAGTTAGTGTGTTGTTGGGGATGTGCTGTAAAGCAACGAACCTGAATGCACAAACACGCAGCCTAGAGTCAACATGGGAGGGCACGGGCAAGAGAGAGTGCCAAGCTCACAGGAGTTAGCGTCGTGGTGAGAACATAAGCGGAAGTGCTGCTACTATGGATGCCGCGATGATGGTGATGGTTGAAGACGTAGAGATATTGAGGCTTGCGACACACATCAAGGTAGCGGCTTTGTGAATGGATATGGTTGCACCTCTAGAGACTAGAACATGGATGTGGTGTGTGGAAGTCAATGGGGAAGTTATGAAGGATGCTAGCATCGTTAAGGCTGCACACGGATCCTAAGATCCCTGGGAACTACCCAAAAATCCGGATCCAGATCCGGATCCACGGATCCGGATCCAGGATCTTGGATCCGGTCTATATCCCTGGATCTGGATCCAGATCCTTTGATGGGGGGGAGGGGGCTGAGAAAACTGTGCAAGAGATCCCGGTCATGTCTTCCGAGTAGCATGTGTGTCGCGTGTTTGAATTCAAACAGTGAAGATGTGCGCCCCGGTTTTGAGCGAGACGAAATTCAGCCGCCACGTCAAATGAACGGCTGAAGCCCGTCGTACGACGAATGGCGTTCTTGTCCTTTGGTTAGGAAATTCTGTTTTCCTGGTGCCGGGCCTCAGGTTTGTAGATGTCGGGTTCCGAGCCACTGTTGTGCAGTAGAAAAGCACCAATCGGAGCCATTCTTGTTGCAAAACATCTATCTAGTAACCGACATATGCTGACATGCTGTCTGCTCTCGCAATGTCTATTTGACGTTTGAACAGTCAAACAAGTGTTCAGCCGTTTAAACTTCGAATCCGTGAACAGACAGGTACATCGTAGTGGTACTACACGGATGTGGCAAAAGTGCGTGCCACATCAGCATTCAACTCTGTGCGATGTTTGGTGGCCATTGACTGTAGCGCGGAGAGAGGGCTCCTACATGCACACAAAAAAGTGCGAGGTCGCTAGAGTTGATACTAACCCCTCCTTTTCTTTAATCTACAGATTCAGCTAGATTCACTAATCAGTTCGCCAAGACAAGGATTTTTGGATCCAGGAGCAGGATCCACGGATCCGGATCCAGGATCCGGAACCCCGGATCCGGATCCAGGTGAAGGATCCGTCCCACGAATCCGGATTCTCCCCAAGCTCCGCGGATAGGATTCGTGTGTTGCCTTAAGCACCGTGCAATTGTAGATGGAGGGCCACCGCACTGGAGAGTGAAGTGGCTGCTGCTGCTACTAGGCCGTTTGCTGTTGCGGCAACCCGTGTGACAACATTGACTACAGCCGTTGGAATCGGCCTTTGGTTGACTGTTGTAGTGGTCGATGTCTGCATTTCTCTACCTACAATAGTGCTGACTGAAGCACGAGCAGCCCGTGTGGTAGCAACAAACGTGGATGAAACAACAACATTGGATATAATTGTTTTTTAGGACAACAAGGATGTCAGAGGGTCATGAGGAAGCTAACTCATGGCTAGAAATACTTGGAGATGTAGAGGGGTGAAGAAAACAATTTACTAGTTGTTGTAAGGGATGTTGGTGCCGCACCAGCAGGGGCAACACGCTGACTCTGCTGACGCTTCGTATTGACGACGGGAGTGCTCACACTAGATAGAGGAGGTTGCCGATCCCGTGATAGCTCTGTGGGTGACCCGTTCTAAACCGTCGACAAGTCGTAAGACCCTGATAGGCAGTAGGTAATGTACACAACAGCGTCCTCCTGCTTGTAGTCGGAATACGCCCACTTTCCGACAACCTCACTTTACATACGAGCAACAATTTAAAAAACAACTTAAGTCAACATCGTCTTCAAGGAAACTTTGCAGTTCTGCACGTCATTCCTTTGCAACCTCGCTTGAAAAGTGGAGGTGTGGACCAATGGATGGGAAGAATCTCAAAGCGTCGGAGGCGAAGAGTAGGGGGCGTTTGGCATGTGCAACTAGCTTATCTAAAGCCAGAAAACTAATATGGAGAGTGAATTGAATGCTTTTGGTGATGTAGGGAAAACGTTTTATAAACTAAACGTAGTAAAAGAGTCACATGTTCATTGGTTCGTTTGAAAAAAAGTATTTATGTCCATTCATTCTCAGATGTTCTTGAGGACTCTCCACGACCATTCTTATACAATGTGTTGCGCTTTGAATCCGCCTGCTTTTTGTGCTGATAGATCTAGTGTGCGATTGGTTGTTACAAGCTTGGTAGACATTGGAAGAGTTGCAAAAACAGCAAGAACCACATTGCGGTAGGAGATTCGTGTCCTGATCGCGCGCGACACATGACCTGTCTCGGTCTTGTCTCGTCCCACACAAGGGCAATCTAAGATTTTCTCGTATTGTGCGGCACGAGACAACGACATGAGAACAAATGAAGATGATCGAGATCGAGATAGGTTTTTATCTTGACACCATTAACTGGGACATTGGGACAATGGGGGGGGGAGGGTGGAGGGGGGATTGAAACGCCCTCGATGTACACGAATCCCATCCATGACTGGGGATTTCTGCCCTTGCATTTATGGCCCACCTTGCGTCAACCTTAAGTATTTTACACCAACTGGCCAAAGGTATTTTGGCCACATCTTCCAACTCGCCAAGGTTCTTCGTTTGTGAAGCTTCTGACACATTAGAATGATTTCCAAAAAGATCAACATAAGTCTCAGATCATACGGACGTTCAGATATTGTTTGGGTTCTCAACGACGCCTGATTTTTAACAAAAGCTTATCTTGATATCCTCAAAACTCCGAGACTTCTTGGTGGAGTTCTACGAGCAGCCATTCACAACTTGACATCGCAAGGGCCGTTGGAATGGAGCACCCAAGACCCAACATATGCCTTTTTCTGATTGTAGCTATCGTATGTACATGTTTGATATATCCGGCAATTGTTATCCCAAAACACCTAGTGATAACTTGAATTTATCAAATTTTTTAAAGTTTTTCTTCTTCCCCACACCTCATTCCTATGAAACACCTACCTTCCACTCGGTGTAACAAGTTCTTTCTTCTACGGTAAATGTGTTACTACAATTTCAACTCGTGGATTGGATGTACCAGTAACAAACCTGACGTTGAGTTGATACCACTGCTATTACGCCCTCTTTGGCAAAGTTTGAGCTCGGTCAGACCTCAACCGGTGGCCCCTCGAAACACAAAAGGCGGGAGAATTTTAATCGAAATTCCGGTATGGACGTACGAGATGCCTTCGTCCGTACAGACATGCTCTACGATGGCTTCAGATGAAAAGCGTGCGCTTCTCATGCGCCATGGACCGGTGGCCTTCGGTGGGGTCCGGTGGCCTTCCCTCCGGTCCCTCTCCCCTGCTTGCCGTGCGGAGGCCACCCTGTCCATGGGGAGGGTGGGCGCCGATGTGTTCCAGCCCACTTGACTCCGACCAGCCCGGTGGACAGGGCCGGACTTGGAGGGAATGCATGAAAGCATCGCCGTGAACCACCGTACAGAGGCATTAATCTCGTGCGTCCATACCGAGAATTTTATCGAATTCTTCCCGCCTTTTGTGTTTCGAGGGGCCACCGGTTGAGGTGCGACCGACCTCTTTGTCTTCGTCGGGTGCCGCTGCAATACAATTCAAGGTGCGGACGTCATTGCGTTTCGGCGGTGCGTTGGAGCCACATGCATGATGAGCGTCGCGCGGAGGAGAAAACTATTTTGCATTTAGCAGCTCGCCATGTCATGAGATGCCAACCATGTCATGAGATGCGAACCATGTCAGTCATTTCCATCGTTCGTTCGTCACGCTATGGCCGCATAGAGTCATGACATGGGTATCTCCGCACTGCAGCCATACGTAGAATTACAACTGCACTAGAATCGATGGAAAATCTTCCGTTGTAGACAGAAAAACACGGGAGTACCAAAAGATGGGCGGGAGGGGGGGGGAGGCGGGGGTGGGCACGGTCGCGGCATCGTCGAGGTTTGAGCTCGGTCTCACCAGCCGCGGTGGCCGTTAAAATTTTAACAGGCTTAAAACTGCGGTGGCCCCTCGGTGGCCCGCCGAGCTGGCGGGCCGTAAATAGCGGTGACCGCCACTCACTAGCCGCGAACTCCGTGGCCCCACCGGAGGCCACCCAGCACCGTGGCTGGGTGGCCACCAGTGGGATTTTTGCGAGGCAGCTCGTCTTGGCGGCAATCGAGTTAAAACCTTAAAAATTTAACCCTCCTCGCTCAGATAACACCTGGACTTTTCGCAAAGTCGCCAACGATTTCAGCACATTGTCTAGTGAATTTTAGAATTTAAGGTTGAAGGCGGAGAAAAATGCAATTTTAGCAATGTTTTTAAAGTAGCACACAAAAACGGCCAGTCGCTGTACGAGCACACAAAAATGGCCACGCCATAAGATAGCACACAAAAATGGCCGCTCGCTGTACGAGCACACAAAAATAGCCACCGCCTGAAGTAGCACACAAAAATGGCCACAGCAAAAATGGCCACACGCAAAAAAGCACACAAAAATGGCCACCATGTGCAGGTGATGCCACGTAAGCAGGTGGCCCTCACAAAAATTTGGTCGCCCGTCTACTTTGTACTAGTATTTTCTCTCTTTCAAAGAGAAGTCGATTTAGTCTTAGTGTGGGTAGAATTTGCGTTAATCTTTGATGTCAGAACAGGACCCTAGTAACAAAATTTTGCACCTCAAAAAAAGAAGCTCGTCGTTGTCTCACTTCGCACTTGGAGTTCGCCTCCAGGTGGACATTTTTGTGTGCTATTTCATGGGTGGCTATTTTTGTGTGCTACCTTAGAAACAGGGCTATTTTTGTTTCTAAGGTAGCACACAACAATAGCCACCCATGAAATAGCATACAAAAATGTCCACTTGGAGGCGAACTCCAAGTACAAAGTGAGATGAAGACGATTTTTTTTTGTGAGGTGCGACCTTCTGTCGCTAGGGTCCTGTTCTGACATCACGGATTANTGCAAAAATTTGGTCGCCCGTCTACTTCGTAGTAGTATTTTCTCTCTTTCAAAGAAAATTCGATTTAGTCTTAGTGTTGGTAAAAGTTGCGTTAATCTTTGATGTCAGAACAGGACCCTAGTAACAAAGTTTTGCACCTCAAAAAAAGAAGCTCGTCGTTGTCTCACTTCGCACTTGGAGGCGAACTCCAAGTACAAAGTGAGATGAAGACGATTTTTTTTTGTGAGGTGCGACCTTCTGTCGCTAGGGTCCTGTTCTGACATCACGGATTAATGCATCTTTTACCTACACTAAGACTAAGTCGAATTTTCTTTGAAAGAGAGAAAATACTACTATGAAGTAGACGGGCGACCAAATTTTTGCAAGGGCCAGCTGCTTACGTGGCATCACCTACACGCGGTGGCCATTTTTGTGTGCTTTTTAGCGTGTGGCCATTATTGCGCTGGCCATTTTGGTGTGCTACTTCAGGCGGTGGCCATTTTTGTGTGCTTGTACAGCGAGCGGCCATTTTTGTGTGCTATCTGACGGCGTGGCCATTTTTGTGTGCTCGTACAGCGACAGGCCATTTTTGTGTGCTACTTTAAAAACATAGCTAAAATTGCATTTTTCTCCTGAAGGCGGACCACCTTGCGCCCACCGCAGTATGACCGCGGTGGCCCTCCATCCAGTCGATTTCATCCGTTCGATACATATTCAGCGTTTTCGAGTCTGTTTTTAACGACCACCGCGGCCGGTGAGACCGAGCTCTTTGATTGATGAACTGCTCGACGAGAAAAATGCAATTTTAGCTATGTTTTTAAATTAGCACACAAAAATGGCCGATCTCTGTACGAGCACACAAAAATGGCCACGCCGTCAGATAGCACACAAAAATGGCCGCTCGCTGTACGAGCACACAAAAATGGCCACTGCCTGAAGTAGCACACAAAAATGGCCAGCACAAAAATGGCCACACGCTAAAAAGCACACAAAAATGGCCACCGCGTGTAGGTGATGCCACGTAAGCAGCGGGCCCTTGCAAAAATTTGGTCGCCCGTCTACTTCGTAGTAGTATTTTCTCTCTTTCAAAGAAAATACGACTTAGTCTTAGTGTAGGTAAAAGATGCATTAATCCGTGATGTCAGAATAGGACCCTAGCGACAGAAGGTCGCACCTCACAAAAAAAATCGTCTTCATCTCACTTTGTACTTGGAGTTCGCCTCCAAGTGGACATTTTTGTATGCTATTTCATGGGTGGCTATTTTTGTGTGCTACCTTAGAAACAAAAATAGCCCTGTTTCTAAGGTAGCACACAAAAATAGCCACCCATGAAATAGCACACAAAAATGTCCACCTAGAGGCGAACTCCAAGTGCGAAGTGAGACAACGACGAGCTTCTTTTTTTGAGGTGCAAAATTTTGTTACTAGGGTCCTGTTTTGACATCAACGATTAACGCAACCCACACTAAGACTAAATCGACTTTTCTTTGAAAGAGAGAAAATACTAGTACAAAGTAGACGGGCGATCAACTTTTTGTGAGGGCCACCTGCTTACGTGGCATCACCTACACATGGTGGCCATTTTTGTGTGCTTTTTTGCGTGTGGCCATTATTGCTGTGGCCATTTTTGTGTGCTACTTCAGGCGGTGGCTATTTTTGTGTGCTCGTACAGCGAGCGGCCATTTTTGTGTGCTATCTTACGGCATGGCCATTTTTGTGTGCTCGTACAGCGACCGGCCGTGTTTGTGTGCTACTTTAAAAACATTGCTATAATTGCATTTTTCTCCTGCTCGGCTGGCATAGCATAAACGATGCGCTGCCTGGTACATCGACCACGTGGCATGCTCAGGGACTACCTTCCCGCCATTCGCATGCACGGCGCGTGATGCAGCATGGCATGCTGAGCATGCATTCCTCACATGACACAGCAGAGCAGCTTGTTGACATCTCCTCTCATCGCATCGCTTGCGCTTGCTCGTCTGCCGGCATGCTCGCACCAGCGGCCTCCCGCCTCCTGCTCAAGAGTGTCCTGGCCGGGTCAACCGGCCCGGTCGAACTGTATGTATGACACACTTGGAATGGAATCACCATCACACGTACAATACTTGTTCTGTCATTGCCCGATGATGTGTTTTCCGCAGATGACCCGTTGCCCGCGGAAACGAAAAGATGCGGGGGGCCTCACACAACAACGAAAGACCGAGCCAACGGTTGCTTGGAGGAGCCACCACAGCCAGCTGGATCTTCTACACGCGGCGAGCTGCAGCGAGGCCTTCGCGGAGAGAGAGGAAGATGAGGGGTTGAGGGGCTTCTCCATTTCGAGGAAGTTAGGCACGACGCAAGGTAATGCAAATAGTAGCATGGGTCCTTTCCACGTCGGCGCTTCCGTCTGATGACGATTACTGACGAGGACAAGGTACCGAGTAGACACAGGCAGGCTGCATGACGCCACCCCCCCCCCCCCATCGCCCACACGCCCGTCTCTGCGTAGTCAAGCTCCAGGTTTTGCTCTTTGATTGCGTAATCGGCGGAATTCCCAGGCGGACGAGGCAAGATGCGGTCCTCGTTTTCTCCCTGATTGCTCCACCACAACGCAACTTCGACAGCTAACCGTGGCTGGCCGTGATCCACGGAACAAGGCTATGCGGCATAGCCTACGCCCTCTCCCCCGTACCATGAACCAGGTCTGAGGGAAAGAAACCCGTCATTCAACAACGCAGCAACGTCTGCCCCTGGTAGGGCCCCCCCTGCTGCTTCGCAGCACAGGCCGGTGAGGGGCGGTGGTGCAGCGCAGGCTGACTGCTGCACCGCACCTCAGCGGCCACCTCTGC